>FIZR01022546.1:0-53586 GCA_900060175.1 Ferrisia virgata
AGCCTTTCCCCCTGCTCGTTTCTGTTCCCATAATTATAGGGTCCCATAACATTTTCCTCCCCTGCTTCCCTTCTTCCTATTTTACTGTTGAAGTCCCCCATCACTATGATTTTGTTTTTAGAATTGTATGAGAGCCTGCTCAGGCACTCCCTCAGATCCTTATAAAAGCTTTCTATTTCGTCAGCATCTGCTGCGGAGGTAGGAGCGTAGACCTGTATCAGAGTCAGACTCGTTCCATCATTGATACTGAATTTTGCCAACGCTATCCGATCACTAACCCCCTTAAATAGTACCAGTCTTTTTTCCCATTCCGGATTTACCAGAAAGCCCACTCCCCTCTGACCTAAACTTCCGTAGCTACAAAATAGATTTCCTTTTTTGGTTTTTGTCATTATCTCCCCGGCTCGTTTTACTTCTGAAAGACCTAAAATATCAATTTTTTGTTCTTCTTGTGCGATCTCCAATTCCAAAATTCTGTTGTTATCTTTTAATGATCTAGCATTGAAGCTGGCAACCTTTGTTCGAACTAAGTTCACCGATTTCTTATGTTTACCTGAGTGACGCAGTTTTATAGGTCGTACTTGCCCATGCCGACCAGCCTTACCTGGGCAAACGGAGTTCAAATCCTACTCGCGTGTCGTGGACTTGGAACGATTTTTATTTTTATTACTATTTTTTTTACTTAATTGCGAAAGAGTGAGTGGTTTATCATTATTTTTATTACTATTTTTATTACTATTACTATTATTACTACTATTGCTATTACTATTGTTGTTGATCCTAGGTCTTAGGTTTATGGATTGTTCTTTTTTATCTTTGGTACTCTCTTCCTCTGAAGCCTCTTCTCTCGTCTCATCTAGTTGGGTTTCTTCCGTTATCCTTGTTGCTGGACCATCTTCTGTTTCCCTAATGTAGATTTTTCCCTCTATGACCCAGCAGCTCACAATTTTTCCTGCTTTTTTCAGTTCGTTGGCTTTTCTGACTATTGTCATATTGTGAGAAGATAGGTGCTCACCAACATAGATAGGCATTGCTGGTTTCATATTGAGGTTCTTTCCGTGGAGTTTTAGTTTTTTAGAGTTCCTTACCAGCATTGATTTTTTATCGCGATTGTTAAGGCGAACCACAATTGCAGGTATATTATTATTTTTTGCCGGTAAACGATGCGCGGCACATATGTCATAGTCGTGTAATGTAACTTTCAGGTTACCTGCAATCGATTTTACTACTTCGTATACGTTTTCTTCGTCTACATATGGAATACCATTGATCATTATGTTATTTTTCCTACTGTATTGCTCTAACTCACTGACCGCTGAATTTAACGTTTTGTTTTGTTCTGATAACATCTCTATTTTGTTTTTTAGTATTGAGTTTTCAGCTTTTAGTTCTGCAACTTGTTGATTAAAATTATCCATTTTTTCGTCGGTTTTGGATACTGTTTCTTTTATTACCTTTATATCTTGGATCATATTCTTTAGCTGTTCCAAAAATTCGGGGTCCAAAGACATTTTGATCGTAGATATAAAAAATGTATTCGCACCACAGCTTTTCAGGTTTTAACGAATTTTAACTAACGAAACACCGATACCGTTATTCAATTACACTCTATCGAATTGCACTTATCTGATAGATAAGCGTTTTATGTAACACTGCACTTGTTAACTACGTTACCAAGAAGCACGTCTGCTCTGTATCACAGCAACATTCGAACTCCGCTAGATATTTCATTGAAATCATTTACTTCGCTCGATACCAACCAAAAACGCTCCAATTCGGCCAATCGGCTCAGTTTGGTGACTTATTAGATATATTTGAATGGGAAAGAACTTAGGTCAAAATTCGGTTATGCCCCAATTTGGGGGAGGGGTGCTGAGGGGTAAAAAACGTAAAAATTGCCCCTTATTAATAACATATCTAAAAATCAACGTGCTAAATAAATTAGGAGGGGAGTTATGAGGGTTTACCCAGTTTTTGACCTTGAAAAAGGACTGGTCCTCCCCTATCTTCCCACAAAATTGAGCTTGGAAGTTGAAATTTGTTGTGTAAATTTAGTTAGGGAGAGGGATCCTAGATGTGCCTTCTGGGGGTTCGACTTTCACCTCACAGCCCCAAAAAAGAGGTTTTTTGATCGGTGTTTCTCATTTTTTGAGTTTTTCGAGTTTGTTCCTCACATAACTCTCCTCCGAATTGAGCTAGAAACTTGAAATTAGGTATGCACATTCAGTAGGGGTCCTAGATGTGCCTTTCGGGGTATAGATTTTTCAGCCTGATAGCATCCCCTCACGGCACCAAAAGTGTAGTTTTTTGATCGATTTTCCTTATTTTTTGAATTCGTTCCTCGCATAACTCTACTCCAAATTGAACTAGGGAGTTAAAATTCAGTATGTAAATGTAGTAGGGGTTCTAGATGTGTTTTTTCCAAATATGTTGTTTTTTGGTCGTTTTTTCTTTTTTTTTTTGAGTTTGTTCCTCACTTAACTACCCTCCGAATTGAGCTAGGAACTTGAAATTAGGCATGTACATTTATTACGGGCCCTTGATGTGGCGTACTTTACCTACTCTCATACGAATATTCTCAACTAAGTTTCTCCAATTTGAATGTAATCAAGGTGGATTGAAAGAGTATGAAAAAAAATCCCACGAACCAAATTTTCAGCTGCTGATTCACTTTGGATTTTTTTTGGACAGTTTTTTGAAGGGTTTGGTGACTGGCAGATAAGATAAGTGAATATGTCCTATATTCGCTTCATTGCGTTTTTTTTTCGTAATTTTTTAAATTTCAATTGAGACAAGTAAAGCACAAAGCGAAAAATTGGAAACGTAACTTTCTTTGCTTACGAAATCGTTATGTGAAAAAACTAGTAACAGATTCGTGATCAGCAATTCAAAATTCTCCTCTTTTCTCGGTTGCCTCCCCCCTATGAGCACAAGAACTCAAATTGTGATTAATCCTACCGTTAAAAATCATGGAAAAAATTGACCTAGAATATGGGTAAAAGTTTGACAAAAATGGACTAAAAATGCAAAAAAAATGATCAAAAAATACCAAAAGATAATGAAGAATATGTAATAATTAAGCTGAGATATGAAAAAAAAAATCGTTAAAAACCATTGAAAATTGAGTAAAAATTAAAAAAAATTAGTTGAAAATGCCAAAAGTTGATCAAAAACCATGAAAAAGCATTGTAAAATATGTGAAAATTTACCTAAAATATGAAAAAAACCGTGAAAAACTGTTGAAAATTGGGTACAAATTTGACTAAAATGAGTTAAAACGTAGAAAGTTGATTAAAAATTACGAAAGAATCAGAAAAAAACATTATTATAAAATATGAAAAATTGCAGAAAATCTATCAAAAATTACGAAAAAATGGGTAAAAATAGGTACAAATTGACACAAAAATCATCAAAACACTGGGTAAAAATTTGGGTAATTTTGCACCTAATTTTTAACAATTTTTCGTGATTTTCATTCAATTTTTTACATTTTTTTTCTTTTTTCAACAATTTTTAACGATTTTGGGTCAATTTGCACTTACTTTTCAACATTTTGTTTTGATTTTGATCAATTGTTTGCTATTTTTATGCGTTTTTATCAATTTTTTACGCAAATTTCAATGGCTGTTGAAAGTTTTTTCCCTATATGATTAATTTTACACATGCTTCAAAATTTTTTCGTGATTTTTTGGTCAACCTTCTGCACTTTTAACGAATTTTTAGCAATTTTACCCGATTTTCGATGGTTTTTTAACGATTATTTTCATATTTTAGGTCAATTTTTCATATTTTTAAACCTTTTTTTCTGATTTTTGACCAACGTTGTGCCATTTCAAGTCGTTCTCGTCAATTTTATACCCACTTTTCAATGGTTTTTTACGATTATCTTCATACTTTAGCCCCGTTTTTCACGTTTTTTCGTAGTTTTTGTTCAGTTTTCTGCATTTTAAACTCTCAACAATTTTTATCATATTTTACGTTAATTTTTTCATAATTTTTGATAATGTTCTTGCATTTGTAACCAATTTTTGTCAAATTTTTCCCAATTTTCAATGACGTAAAAATGATATTTTCATATTTTAGGTCTAATTTAACATAATTTAACACCTTTTTTCGTGATTTTTGATCAATTTTTTACATTTTTACCCATTTTTGTTGAATTTTTATTCATCTTTCAACGATTTTTAACGATGTTTCTTATATTTTAGGTTGGCGATTTTCTGCCTGTTTTTTTTCCATAATTTATCAGGAGTACTTTTATCGCTAGATTTCTGTTTATTGCGGGAGGAGGGGGGAGATTCAATCTTTGATTACGAATCTGTTACTAGTTTTTTCACACAAAAATTTTGTGAGTAAGGAAAATTACCTTACCAATTTTTAGCTTTGTTCTTATTTGTTTCGATTGAAATTTCTTCCAACGTATTCCCCTAGTTTTAATATTCTAAAAAAATCACTAGAAAATGAATTTTAGCGGCTGAAAATTTTTTCACCATCTATTGGAGGACATTTCAATGGAGCTAGTAGTATTTCTGGAATTTCCAGCCGATTCGTTGACAAATGCAGTTTTGTATGGTTTTTAAATTTGAAAAATTTTGAATTAATTGGAATTTTTAAATCAGAAACGTGTGGACGTTTCTCAATAAAAAGATTATTCACTAATATCGACCTCACTAATCGATCTGTCGTATTTTCCAAGTATTTTGGAGGCACTAGAAGAAAATGTAATTTTTCCTGGCTATTGGCCTCATCTCATTGTCCGCATTGAATTTATATCTCATCGTATGAAAATTTCTGGTTATATTTCATCAAGGTGTCATAAGTTAAAAGATGGGGGGTTATCCACAACATTTAGAGGATCACTATACCTTTAATAGACGTATTAAAATCACAAACATCATGTAACCAATGAAAAATAAGCAAACCAAATTCAAGTTCATATCAGCGTAAGTCTCATGTGAAATGTAATAATTTATATAATTATATTCTGCCTCAGATAACAAAAGATTAAATTTCATCTTCAGGTTTAATCATTTTTTTCGGATTATTTTCAATATCATTCTGTCCTATTAGTGATGATTTTGGTGAAGTGGACCAGGGCTGAAGTTCGCTGGATCCGCATAACATGAATATCACAGCACTTAATGTTAGAATTACACTCGTCAAAATAAATAGATCGTTCCATTCTTTTGAACTCTGCAATCGAAAAAAAAAAACAGATTTACAAACATATGGATAACTGTAGTAGTTACCAACTACACTGTGTTGATGAAAGAGGAAAAGATCTTTTTATATTCACATGGTTCGGAATCATGAATCCAGTCGCAGTGCGTGCCATGACACTACCCGATGCCATTGCAACCAAAGAGAATCCGGCTATAACGCTGGTATTGTTCGGAGCAATGCTTATCGTAACAATCCTGAAAAAAATTCAACACGCAAATCGTAGAGCGAAGTATCGCCAATTATTTATAAATTAAACAATGTAACTAAGAGGTAATCATCTTACGTACTCTGATGCCAATGAAACGATAGGTACCAGCATTTGCATTAAAATGAAAGAAATCAAAGCAGCGATGAAATTAGATACGAATACCGCTCCCATGAATAGCACAGCGCAGAAAATAAATGATACACTGATCAATATTTTGTGTACCTAGGTAAATTAATTATTGATTAATTTTTATGAAGTTCCCAGAAATATGTATCTAATCTAGTCGAGCATTTGTAATTTTTATGCTAGCTTACTAAGGTCTCTGAGATATTGGCGTTTCTTGCACGATTCAAGAACACTCCGCAAATTGGAAGCATGAAAATACCAACGCTGTTTGGTATCGAAGATATTATTCCCACTTTACTGATATTATGCTGAGTTACATCTGTACAATGAGAAATTAGATCTTATATAATGGCGTGGCAATGTGTAAAAATTTAAAATTAATCGAAGCTTTTAACCTTTTATGTACAAAGGAACACAAGCAACCAAAATTGTCAACACCCATATTGAAGTGAACCTGGAAATAAGTAGAGCCCATACCGGTTTTGATAATAAGATCTTTTTATAAGGATGGACGACCTGAGGAAATAACAGAGATACAATATACTGGCAGTTCTGCATCAACATTTTCACCCTTACACCAGCGAGAAGGCAACTTATAAGACGTAACTGTTGTATGAGTAGCCTACCCAAAAATTGAAGGGACTAATATGTACTAATTTTTTAAATTACTAAGAAGAAAAGGACAGTCGAGTTTACAGCGTGTATACTTAGTCCAGTAAGGTACTCTTTGCAATTTTATTTTTTTGGTCCATGTATAGAGTGTTCCAAAAAGTATAAAACATGATACAGAAGTTTATTACGATTATTAGTTACGCCATGAAGAATGGATAGAAGGGTCATTGAACTTTATCAGTATGTACCAGCTTTGCGATCTTGAGTAGAAATGATATTTTCCAACAAAAAGTTATCTCGATTTTTTAGTCTTATTTTGTATATCATATTTCTAATGAAAAGCAGACTATTACGGACGTACAAACAGTAGATGAGGATGATGAGGGGAAGGGCTATCAAAAATCCGTTTTAGGGTCTTAGAAGACCATTATCACCATTTTTGGAAAAGTAAAAATCATTTGCTCAGCTCGATACCAATTTTATTTTCTAGAGTGAGGATGACCTCGGGTCAAAATTCAGTCATGCCCAAATTCACGAGGAGAGGGTGAGAGAGACTAATTCAGCAAAAAAATTTCTTTTTGAGCCAATCGATTGCCAATCTGAAGTTGTATCACATGTCTAAAAATCATCCACTTAGGTCAATTAGGAGGGGAGATATGAGTGTTTATCCAGCTTTTAACATTGAAAAAGCAGTGTTCTTCTCCTATCTCCCCTCAAAATTGATTTAGGAAGTTGAAATTTGGTATGTAGACATAGTACAAAGCCATTTATATTCTTTTTGGGGTTTCAATTTTTCAGACACATTACTCCCCCTTTCAACCCCGAAATGTGGTTTTTTGAGGGGATTTTCTCATGTTTTGGTTTTGTTTCTCGCATAACTTCCTTTCAGAATGAATTAGAAAGTTGAAATTTGGTATGTAGATTTAGTGCTGGTTCTGGATGTGTATTTCGGGAGTTTAGATTTTTCAGCTCTACTACACTCCCTCACAATCTCAAAAATGTAGTTCTTTGACTGATTTTTTTTGCTTTTTGAGTTTGTTTCTTGCATAACACTCCTTCAACTTGATCTAGAAGGTTGGGTATTTCCAGATAAGAATGGCGAAATGCTCTCGATTCCAAATTTTTCAAAATTTTCATACAACATGGTTTTGTATCTCTGAAAAATGTTGATAGCCCCCACCCCCTTCACCTTGCCCCACTTTGCTTAGAATATTGAAAAACGTTTGGAGGAGTTCTGTATTCTTGCGTATTTGGGGAAAAATTATGATTTTAATTCAAAGGTTTAGAAGAATAACGGGTCTACCGAAATAAATTTTTCCAAAATTTTCCAGTGAGATGAGGGGGGGGGGGCAGCAAAAGAAAACTTCGAAATACTGCGAGTGCGGATTTTGAGGGGCTACACAAAATTTTTTTCGCCAAGTATGCGTCTTGATAAGTATCATTTTTAGAATTTTTTTTCAAATTTTTCTTAGAAATTGAGCTGTTTTTATAAACTTGAAAAATGCTTAAAAATGCGCTTTTCTCAGAAATGAAGGCTAATGCGCTAAAAATGAATAGAAGTAAAGCTGTTTAGCGTGAAATTTTATACCAGATTTCGTCATTAAAATTTTTGTTGAGGAACATTATTAAAGAATTGTGGGCATGGGCGCAAGGTGGATAAAGCGTCCAAATGCGAACAAGAGGTTCTAACTCAGACATGCTGAGTACGAATCCGGCGTTTATTTTTTGTTCAAACCTCCTGTTCGCATTTTTACCTTTTTACGTCCCCTCCCCCCATGCACTCATGCTCACAATTCTGTAATCATGTTCCTCATCCAATATTTTAATGACGAAATGTGGTGTAAAATTGCACGCTAGACAACTTTACTTCTATTCATTTCTAACGCATTAAGTAGCCATTATTTTTGAGGAAAACAATTTTTGAGCATTTTTTGAAACCTCAGAAAAATGGAGGAAAATTTTGAAAAAATTTATCTCGATAGACCAATTATTCCTCTAAACATTTGAATTGAAATCATGATTTTCTTTCAACTACATTTGAATACAGAATTTTTTTTCCATCCCAGCCTTGGGAGAAGGGTGGGTGAAGTGGGGAATTTTTTTTAGAGAAATATGAGATCAAGGGAATTGTGCCATTCTTATCTGGGAATACCTTTCGGTATACAGATTCATTTTTATTTTGTTCTTTGTGCGAATGCAACCAGTTTCCAATATTTTTTCAATCGAATCGAAATACCAAAGATAATCTCTCATCGATTTTTTCAAACTTTCAACGACCAACCACCGCTAGATAGTTTGGATATAAAAATTTCAATCTTACTCCTTCCTTCGGACAGGCAGCAGTCTCTTGCTGTATGAATACGAGTTCTTTTTTTGAAATCCATTTATCCTCCGAAGGTCGATTTTTAACGAAAAGCAAACAAATTAACGATACAACCACGGAAATAGTACCTGCCATAGAAATACTTGACATTAATTGATCGGTTTGAGAATTTGTATCGATGTCGATCATAATTTTGTAAAATTATATTTCTTAAGCACCTGTTGCATAAAATATCATCGACCATCCCCAATAGTAAGCCAAAAAAGCGCAAAAACTGTGCACTATTGTCATGCCGAGGTTCATTCCGCACCCAATGAACGATATGATCTTCGATCTTTCGCTTTTAGGTAACCATTTTGAGTACAATTCTAAAACGCCTACCATCATGAAACCCTGAAAATATATTTTGAGTCTGTAGCAAAAGTATTCGTTTCAAATTACATCACAGCTCTTGAAATACTCACGTCGAATATACCAGTGGAGAATCTACAAATTACGAATGAATAAAATCCATAACTCAAGCTGACTGGATGAAGTATCGTCGTAAGTCCTGATAACATCATCGATAATGCAGTGGTAACTGCTCCTCCAAGCTTGGTCACCACATAACCACCCAACCATGTTGCTACACCACCGCAATACAAAATACTCAAAACTAATCCAACGTCTCTGGAATCCCAGTCGAATTCAGGAGGCTGAAATATGAGCAATAATTTGTTGTAATGTGAGTCATGCGAAGTTCTACGTTTACGAGTGGAATATTACTGTAGGTACCTGTGATTCGATCACATTATCGATTTCGATTTGCTTAGCTGAAGTCATCTCTACGACAGCTATGCTAATATTGTACCGTAGAATGGCTACATTCATTAAACTTACGAATAATATTACAGATACAATGAATCGTCTCGAAAATAGCAAAGAAGGTGGTATAGATATTTGTTCAGTTTCATGCCTGTAAGTAAAGAAAATGAAGAATAATGATCGTGTGTTACCTGGTAGTTGTTTTTGAGTACTTAAAGATTTAACTGGAGTGAAACTACGAGTATTACAGTAGGTTCTTCTCTTGTGCGTCAATTGTACTTTTGTCAGTTTTCTGTAATTCCATTTTGTTGAAGCGATGATGTACCACTCGCGTATTTTATTCAAGGTTTGCGTTCGATTAACATGCATGCGCGAATATTTCTAATAAATGAGAAAAATTGCACGTTTTCTGATCTAAGCGACTTTGTTATCTATCTTGGAAATTAATTCGTTACCTACCCGAGGTTATCAGTGCAGTTGATAATAAAATGTGGAAAGTATTAAAAACAAATCAAGTTCTAGAGATATTCCCACGTGGAAATTATTGTTTGATTTTATACGAATTATTTTACGTCTCGTCTGAGATGACGAAAAGTTCTTTATGCTTTTACAAATTACAACAAAGATGTGTTTATTTTGAAAAATTTCGTAACCAGAATATGACTGTGAAATATGAGATTGGAGGGATGCTCAGTTCGAAAGGACCAGCTCTTGATGGTTTTATGATTTTACGATGAGTTATTGCAAACTGTATAATTGAAATCGAGTTGATGGCTGTTCAGTTTTGAATTTTATATTGCGAACGAAGAAGAAATGGTAGATATTCAAATCAAAAATCAAAAGGTTACATTAAAAATCTAGCTTCAAAAACGTAACATCAAAACTCCCAAGTTTTCAAAAAGACACTCTTAGCTCTAATATTTACATATCCATGTCAAAATAGAAAAAAAAACATTGGGCCAACTACATTTAAACTATCAAAACTCGCATTCTTTCAGTGTTTGCTCTTTGCATTAAAATTTAAAATTTTTCAGTTTTTTCAATTTTTAATTTTTCTTGCCGTTAATTTTTTAATTTTTTAATTTTTTTATTCTTTTTATTTTTTAATTTTTTTACTGTTTTTTTTTTATTTTTAGTTTCTTTTAATTTTTCTATTTTAGTTATTTTTGATTTTTTTTTGTTTTTTAATTTTCCTATGTTTGTTATTTTTTAGTCTATTTAATTTTTTGATTTTTTCATTATTTTTATTTTTATTACTTCATTTAAAAATTTTTTTATTCCTTATTTTTAGTATGATTTTCTACGTCAATGAAAATCAGGCTATTACAGTCTATCGACCAACGGTGGATGAGGGGGGATATCAACAAAATCAATTTTGGGGCCCCAGAAAACCATAAAAACGATTTTTAGCCATGTCAGATATTTTTTTTTCGACCATTAAAATCATTTACTCCGCTCGATACCAACGATAATCGCTCCAATTTGGTCAATCGGCTTAGTTTGGCGGCGGATTAGATAAACATGAGTGATGATGGCCCAGGGTCAAAATTTAATTTTGTCTTATTTCGGGGGAGGAGGTGCTGAAAGGCCAAAAGCACAATAGTTGCCTCTTTTTAGACCAATTAATAGAGCATCGAAAGTTGTACAATATATCCAAAAATCAACCTCTTAAGTCAATTAGGAAGGGAGATATAGGGGTTTCCCTCTTTTTGACCCTGAAAAAGTGCCCTTCCTTCCTCATCTCCCCACCAAATTTAGGCAGGAAGTTGAAATTTGGTACGTGCATCTAGTTAGGGTCCTAAGTGCGCCTTTTTGAGGTTTCAACTTATTAGTTGCATTGCAGTTCCTCACACACCAAAAAAAAAGTTTCTTGATAGTTTTTTTGAGTTTTTTGAGTTTTTTTAGTTTGTTTCTCACATGACTCCTTTCCAAATTGGGCTACGAACTTGAAATTAGGTTTATACATTTAGTGGCAATTCTAGATGTAAAGAATGATTTGAAATTTTTATACCATCCCATTATACCTTCATAGAGTATAGATACAATAAAATTTTAAGCAATCAGTTATAAATATGCCTTCGTTCTCTACCTCTTTGATTTAAAAAAAAATACCATATCTACTTGTAAAACAATCCTAACTGAAGTTAACTTACCATATCCCCGATTTAGAATTTTCTTTACCTGAAACCGAAGCGTTATTGATTTGATCTGCTCGTGATGCCTATTTTGTATTAATGTTCAAATAATATTTTACTTTTGAAGTAATATGCCAATAAAATACTTTCAATGACGCGTGTAATACATTTATTGCCAATTATGATAGCGTTAATCTATCAAATTATATAACTGTTCAATTTTAAGATATCGAATCATGATGATAATTTTGTGATTTGAATTACGTAATTATAGGTAATGAAAATGGCACGAAAAAGAAATTAGAACTGATACCAGTACCGCTGTGATATTCAAAGTTATGAAAAATAATAATTAAGTATTTTAGTTTGTCATTAATCAATTAATAGGTCAATTCGAAAAGTTGGTGCGAATTTCGTCATCTTCGTGGCTGGTGATTTTCGCAGGAAGAATGCATAACATTAGGTTCATCTTCTGGTAACACAGACCACGGTTGTGCTTCGCTCGATCCATACAAAATGAATATTACAGCGCTTAAAATTGATACTCCACTCGTCAGCATGAAACAATTGTTCCATTCTTGCAAGCTCTAATGGTTAACAAAACAAATCATTCGACGAGAATATCGACACTAATATTATTTAAGAAATTTTCAACTTACGTGGTTTGAAGTCATGAAACCAGTCACGTTGTGGGCTGTTATGCTACTCATTGAATAAGCGAATAAACATAGTCCTGCAATTATACTGCTGCTATTTGGTGCAATACTGATAATGAGTACTCTACGGTAAAAACATTATCCACATCGAGTTATTATTTGAGCCTTACAGATACCGATTTATTTATTGAAAGAAATAAGAATCTTACTGGGAAACTAGACTTATTATGGCTAGCGACATTTGAATCAAAATGAAAGCGATCAACGATACTAAAAAGTTTGAAATTATCGATACAGCGAGAAAGATGACACCGCCGAAAATGAATGCTCCGCTGGTTAATATTTTATGGGTCTGCGAATGGTGAATAGAGAGAACAGATCGATTAGAATTTCTTCTGACTTCAAACGTGAATGACTAAGTTTTACTTTTAGTACCTGAGTTACAGGAATATCGTTGTTCCTCGCGTAATCCAAAAGTATTCCACAAAGTGGCAGCATAAAAATACTCAAGATGTTGGGAATCGACGAAAGCATTCCTATTTCGTTGATGTCGCTATTACTCAAATCTGAAAGAAGTAATTTGAATTATTTTTGTAACTTCTTACAGCGATTAGAAGTTGTCAAAATTGAGATTTTTATTTACCTTTAACGTACAATGGAAGACAAGTGATCAGTATCGTGAACATCCACATTTGAGTGAACCTGCTGGTAAAAAGTGCCCAAACCGGACCAGACGTTAGGATACATCTGTAAGGATGCACTACCTGAAGAAAAATCATTCCAGTTTAGTACTTAAAGGGGATTTTGGAGGATATTCTCTGAGCTGCAAGGTGCAAAAGGGATCGATTTGAATTACTTTTTTTCGAGGACTAGTAGCAGTTCCTTCTAGAATGTAAATGAGCTCTTTTTTGGAAATCCATTTATCATCCAAAGGTTGATTTTTCACCAGAACGAAACACAGCAACGATGAAATCAAACAGATAGCTCCTATCGAGGTATTGTACGTTATTGGCTTTTTGATTTTGAAATAGATAATTGATATTGACTACGAATTCATCTCATGTTGAAATCTGATTACCTGTCACGTAAAATATCATCGTCCAGCCCCAACCGGAAGCCAAAAAAGCGCATAAACTGTGTACCATTGCCACCCCTGTTTGAAATCCAATAACGCTAAAGGCCATCAGCTTTGATTTTTCGTTTTGTGGTATCCATTGTGCGCATATGTCGGCCATGCTGACTGTAAAAAAACTCTAAATCGAAGTTACAGTCATTTAATTAGAACATTACAACGGTTGAATTGAGAATCAGGATTTGAATTAAAACATTTGTCTTACTTCGAATATCCCAGTAAGTAGACGGCATGTGAGAAATGAGTTTAAATTGTAATTTAAACTTAAAGGTTGCAAAATGGTGGTGATCGCTGATAACATCATGAATAAAGAGCAACTAACCGCTCCTCCGAGCTTAGTTCCTATGTGCCCTCCAATAAATGAGAATAAACCTCCGTAATAGAACATGCTCATTATTAATCCTACAGTTTTGGAATCCCAGTCGAATTGAACTGCCTAATCAGATGGTACGTCGAGTTGAAATGTTACATTATACGAATTAACTACCAATTTCACATAACTGCACTTGCCTGGTATTCGGTCGAGTTACCAATTTGGATTTGTTTGGCTGAGGTCATCTCGACCACGGCTATGCTGATATTGAATCGTAAGAAGCTTCTGTTTACGTGGCATAAAAACATTAAAACAGCAACTAGCAGTCTTTTCGATAACCATAGTGAAGGCGTTGAAGATGTGGGTCTGAAAAATGAAATGAAACAATGAGTGAGAATTTTACTTACCGTTGAAAAATCCTCAAGTTAGGTGGATTTCGTATACGTTATTACCTTTGATCAATTGTTTGCAGGCGCAGAGTGGTCTGTTTAATGCTTTGCGAGCTCATGTTAAAGTGTCTCTTCTGTATCGAATATCACAAAATTGAATTATTCGGGAATAATCTCGATGGTTTAATGACATCTGTGCTTGATAGGTATGAAAATGTTATCAAATCTCTATCTGCTTATCTGCATTAGTACGTTTGAAATGAGGCATTGATTTTATTTCACGTGCGAGCTGTCAGGTTTATGGAGTAGAAAATTACTTCATGAATGATTGATATTTTAATGAGTGCAATTTGATTGCATTTCGTTGACTATGAATTTCCAAAAGTGAATCACAAGGTATGTAGAAATTACATAATTTTTGGAATTTGTAAAATGATTGAAAAGAAATTTTCAGCGATTCAGCAAAAGGAATCGTCTCTTAACTCGGACCAAACTCCACATTCTGACTTCTCGACTTCCATATGACTGAGGACGAATTTTAAAACTTCAACTTTTGACTTCAACATGGTCTTCTTTCCGTTGGAATATGGTTTAAAACTTGTTGATTCCGACTTTGAATTGTCTCTGAAGTCCAGATAGAATCTAAGTAATTTTGACTCCTATTTCTACTATAATGAGGAAAAGTGAGGCTTTGAGTATATACTTTGAATTCAAGTTTATATGAGATCTGTGCTGATATTCATCTTCATGGTTGGTAGGTACTAGGAAGCCAAGTAATGTAATGTTGATTTTTCAAAAATAATATTCCACGTCAAGAAAAGTGAAGTATATAAGTACTTTTATTATTATTTTGGTGTATTATGTTATTAAAGCGAGGCAAATGGTATACTTAAAAAATGAAGTATTATCATAAAAGAAAAGAGCCGAGCCCATAAATGCAATCTTCTATTTCAACTTTTTTCTGGCTGATCAGATTCGCGGTTGGCTCGTTTATTATTATTGGACGGAAAAACAGACCACGATTGCGCATCGCTAGATCCATATAATGCAAATATCACACCTCCAAGGAAGGAGATTCCACTCGCCAAAATGAAACATTCATTCCATTCTTCTAGGTTCTAAAAATTGAAAAAGTGCATATAAAATATGTCCGACCCTAATATTGTTTTTTTAAAACCCTATATTAAGCAACATTATGCTCACATGATTCATGGTCATTAATCCAGTCGTACTTCGGGCCATGATGCTACTCAAAGCATTCCCGAAGGTGCAAAGTCCTGCTATAAAACTGCTGCTATTCGGTGCAATACTAATGATGAGTATCCTGTGCACATGAAAACCTTTATTCAAGTACAAAAATTAACCTTAATAAATATCATTTAATGAACAATCTCATACGTACTGTGATATTAGGTTGGCAATAGATAATAACATCTGGATCGCGATGAAAGAAACCAAGGATGCGATAAATTTTGATATCAACACGACGCTTACGAATAAAATGCTGCCGATTAGGTACGCACCACTCAGCAAGATTTTATGTATCTGTGTGGAAAATTTATACAGAATATATCATTCTATTGTGATATTTTTTCAGCTCTCGTTCGTACCAGCGTAGGAGAAATATCGAAGGTCTTTATGTAATCTAGAAGTGTACCACAAATAGGCAGCATGAAGATGTTGACCAAGTTGGGAATAGACGAAATTAATCCTACTTTGTTAATGTTGTCTCGTGTTATATCTGAAACACGATACAATACATTTTTATTTCTACAATAATATTCCTCTTGTATTGATAATTTTCAAAATTTATCCGAAGCATTGTTACATACCTTTAACGTACAAAGGTAGCAAAGTACTCATAATAGTCCATACCCACATTAATGCGAATTGGCTCAAGAACAGTGCCCAAACTGGAGCTGATGATAAGATGCTTTTGTAAGGATGCACAACCTGTATGATATATCGAGTGGTTAGGATGTTTCAGAATCGTACTGGTAAACAGCTCATACGAAATTTGGAATATTTTTCTTACTCGTTTCGTGGAACTGGTGACAGTTCCTTGCTGTATATACGCTAATTCTTGCTCAGATATGTATTTGTCTTCTGAAGGCTGATTACTCACGAAAATGAAACAAAGAATCGAAGTAATCAAGCTAATGGCACCTTTTGCAGGAGATTTGCCAATGAATATATAGATGGAATACTCGATGACCAATATGGGTTTTAAACGAATGCGAATTACCAGTAATGTAAAATATCATTTGCCAGCCCCATTGGTAGGCCAAAAGGGCACAAAATCCGTGAACTATTCCTACTCCTACGTTGACTCCGCTTACTGCAAAAGACACCAGCTTTGATTTTTCATTTTCCGGTACCCATTTTGAACATACTTGCGCTACGCTTACTACCAAGAAGCTCTAAACAATGGAAAATTTATTAAATGCATTCAAGTAGAGATTGAATTATATTGGAAGTGAAATTCTGATGAGATTTTTTTCTCAATTGGCGGACTTGGATACCTGATGTACAAAATAATGATGAAGAAGAGAGGAACGAAAAACAAAGGAAACTCAACAATCATAAAATTAAAGCCAGTGCCATCGACTCGAAGTGACTAAGAAATCAATGACTTTTGAGAATTGACAGATGGAAAATAACTTGACGGTGTAAATACCTAAAAAATTCGAGTAATGAACGTCAATTAAGAGTTAAAACATTACGATTTGATGAAGTATTAGAAATTAGAAATGAAAATTCTCCATTGATTTTTCACTGATAAGTATTCAATTATCACAAAAAAAACAAAGAGTTTTTGGTATTGAAATGGAATAAAACGTACAAAAAAGTGCATTACACTGAAGTTCATGTATCATTATACTTCCTGATGATTCAGATGTAATGAAAGTTGAAGAATTGGCCACAATTTCAATTTCTATAGAAAGATCTAAGTAGAAAAAAAGTTTTCCAACAAAAAGTGACTCATCTTTAGACCTTTACAATTCACATTTAGCATTTTTTCAATATGCATTTTGTAGCCTAATTTTCCATGTCATAGAGTGAATGAAAATCTGTCTATTACAGTCTATCGAACTACGGTGGATGAAGGGGAATGGGGTATATCTACAAAATTCGTTTTGGGGTGCTAGAAGACCATTATGACCATTTTTGGCGAGAGATGTCAATGTTTATTTTTTTTTTCTGAAACTAAAAATAATTTGCTCAAATCGATATCGACCAAAATCGATCAAATTTGAGAAATAGACTTGAATTGGCAGCGTATTTGATATTTTGGAGTGGGAATGACCACAGCTCAAAATTCAGTTATGCCCAAATTTGAAACAGGAGATGCTGAGGGAGTAAAATGGCAAAAATTGTTCCTTTTTAAGCCAATCGGTAGACTATCCAAAGTTGTGCAACATATTCAAAAATCAGTCCAGTCTCTTAGGTTAATTAAGAGGATAGATATGAAGGCTTTCCCGCTTTTTGACCTTGAAAAAGGACTGGTCCTTCCCTATCTTCCCTCTAAATTGAGCTGGTTTATAAATTTAGTGTGGGTTCTTGATACTCATTTTGGAAATTTCGATTTTTCAGCCTCATTGCAACCCCTCACCGCCCTAAAAAAGTTGTATTTTCGTCGGTTTTTCTAATTTTTTGAGTTTATTCTTCACGTAACTTCCCTCCAATTTGATCTAAAACGTTGAAATTTTGTATGCAGATTCAGTGTAGGTTTTAGATGTGTCTTTTAGGGTTTCAACTATTCACTCCAATATCTACTTGCACTCCTACCACTGTTCAATAAAAAACATCTCCATTACTGGGCAATTCAAATATCTTCTGAATTCATAAAAAATCAGGTTCAAAAACATCTCCTTTGAAAATCAGACTATGTATGAAGAGATGTTGCAAGGATTCGGATAATACTTTTAAATCGATGTAAAGGTGTAATTATTTATCTTGTGTATGGATACTTTACCTCAGATAGTCCAGTGAACAAACGACAGGCTAAAAATAGGTAAAAGTGATGATACACGCAGACAGGATGAAGTACAATGGCGATCCCACTCAATAGTAATGATAGCCCACAACTAATTGCTCCTCCAAGCTTACACACCACATAACTGCCCATCAGCGAGAACATTCCACCGTAATAGAATGCACTCAACACAATTCCAACAGTTTTGGAATCCCAGTCAAATTCTGCTGGCTGAAACCGAATCTGCGAATTAACCAACGATCCATACTGCATTGGTAAAATTTTACTAAACTACAACTTACTTGCATTTTGATAGTATTATTTCCTGTTATGAGCTCTTTTGAGGATGTCATTTCCACTACAGCAATGCTAATGTTACATCTTATAAAGGCTACATTTAGGTAGCAAATGAACATCAAAATAATTACCATAAATCGTTTGGAAAACCATAGTGGAACTGGTGCTATTGTGGGGGATGATAAAGGAGAATGCCTGTAAACAAAGAACTAAGTTATTAGGGTTTTATGTTGTACAAATTGAAGTCATACTTACAGTAATTGTTTCTGAGCTTCCATTGTGTTTTGATCTGTTTGTTTTGGGTTCATTTTAACAATTCTTTGGTCATAGATAAATGGTCCTGTTTGTTTCCCTGAGTAAGTTAGACTTTCACCATACATGTGTTCTGTGTATGTAAGTGAATACCTACAAGCTCGATTTAAGTTTCGTTTGTATAACTTATCTACTCGTATATTTGCACAATTATTTTTAAAATCCAAATATCCAACATGTTGGAAAGTATTGGTTGTTATCTAAAAAGTGTTATCTTCGAGTAAACGAATCACGTCGAATGGGTTTAATAATTTTGTATCATTTTAAAGACGAAGTGTGATTGATAGCAAATTGATTACAGTCACAACTACATTGTATGATATGGGATACTTAACTAAACTCTTTCGGTAAATTTCCACTATAATATTTACGATCCAAATGTGTGTGTACCTAAATGAATGACATGTTTGAAGAACCATTAAGTAATAATTATATCGTTGATATTAGTTGTTCAAAATAATAATTTCAGGGTTACAATTCCGTGTCTAAAATATCAAAGGTGATAAGAAGTGAAGAATTAACACAAAAAAAGCCTGGATGGATTAGTGAAAGTAGGTAGTAGGGACAGGCACCTATTGTAATTGCCATATGCCTGTATGAGAGATATATTCTAGAGGAAGCTGTAGCTGGTATTTGTATGAACCAGGAGCCCAGGGAGCCCACCCAATCGGCTACTTAACAAATATTGAAGAAAAAAGTTTTATTCTGCAGATGCTATTATTTGGGGTGAATTAGAACAATGAACAAAAGCGCAGGAATCATGAGTGAACCTAAAGACCTGTGCCTACAGTGATATGACCAATTGACGATACAACGAGTCTTATGAGGACCATCCTCACATTAGGCTGGCAATGGTATAGATTATCAATTTGCCCTCGTGAAAATTCACGTTGATTAAGATTTCACTTTTGTCTCCTTTTTCACTTTATAATTAAGTATCCAACATAAAATAAACTTTGAACTAATTACGCGAATATTTATTTCAATCCTTTAGATTTTTATTTACTTCCAGCATTTCGGTAATAAATTTTATCTATCCTGTGAATCAGTCAAAGATCTTCGGTATTTAATCGTTATTAGTGGATCATGTTCGTTATCAGATGATGAAATTGAAGACCAAGGTTGAGTTTCACTGGATGCGAATTTAATGAACACAGTTGCACCAATGGCTAAAACACCAGCTGCCAAAAGGAAACAATTATTCCATTCTTGAGAGCTCTGAAAAATTCATTCTTCCATTATCACCTTATACCAAATAGAGGGGATCGGGAAAAATAAACTTTTTTTTTGATTTGACCAATTTTTGAGTTAAAATCAGTCTATTTTGGAATTTTTAAGCACCTAGCTACAATACAGATGTAATCCATTGTGAGACTTTAGAAGACCAGTACGACCAATTTTTAGAATGTCAAATGTTTATTTTAATTGCTTCAAACCTCCTTCTCCTTCCTTCGATAGACTAAAATCACTTACTCTGTTCGATCATCAACAGTAATCTCAGTCGCTTACGACCATATTGTACATATAAAAGCGCATCACGATCATGTGCTTGTGGGGCAGCTCTCACAACAAAGCCCATTCGCCCTTTGATGATATCAGACCACTTAGTTGGAGATATTCCTCTTCCTCTTTTATCATAGACCTTACCAAATAGAATGTCTTTTTTTGTGATTTCTGACTTCTCTCCTGGTCACATGTCCAAAATACCATAGAATGCCTCTCTCGCATAAAACACTTAGCCTGACTGGCTTCTGTATAATGTATCCTCAGCATCCTTTGCTAGACCCACATCTCAGAGGCATCGATTCTTGTTTTATGATCTGCCTTCAACATCCATGTTTCTGTGGCATGTATGAAAACTGAGAAAACTAGTGACTGTATAAATCTCTTCCTTATCGGAGAAATACATATTTTTTAGCGTCACATATCTTTGCCAAAAATTAGCCAAACAAGAAAAGTTGATTTTTCCATCCGCCACATATTTATGAGCCAACTTACGTGATTAATTGTCATAAAACCGGTACACATTCTCGAAACTATGCCACCGATGCACGAGAAACATGAACCCAATCCGGCGATAACGCTGGCATCATTGGGAGAGATACCAACGATGATAACACTGCAAATGAGATTGCAAACGTTTACTTGATCATCTTTTTTACCATTTACCATTCAAATACATACTCGAATACTGGTAAAGTTGCCGATATGACAATTTGAATAATTATGAATAAAATCATAGAGGCGGTGAAGTCGTTGAAAAACGGAATTGCCACGAAACAAATACTGGATATAATGAAGGCGAAACCTATGATTATTTTATGCATCTGTAATGACGCCAAATACATTATTAATTAATGTTGGTATAAATATATTCAGTCGGATCATTCGATGATAAGTTAAATAACCGGATTACTCGAGTTAGCTCCATGCTCGTGGTATTATGCCATTTGTCCAAAAGTATGCCGCAAATAGGGAATGAGAAAATTTGAACGATTGTTGGAAGCGAAGATAGAATTCCTACTTCATCGGTGCTTTTACCTGTAAGGTCTGGAAAAGGTTTTATTGCCATTAAAAGATCTAAATTATTTCGTCTTGATAAGTGAAATAGCTCTTGTTAGTGCAGTTATTTTGGCTTGAAATTCACAGAAAGCTGAAATTTCGTAAATAGGTACAGTGAAGTATGTATTTCAATATTCCCAAACTTCCCTAAAATCCATGCATATTTTGCACCTCCATTTGTTGGGTATGAGGGGGAGGGATGCAAAGTTTTTTTTTGCAATTCCAAAATAACGCTCTTACGAAAATAATATTGAAACAAAAGTTGCAGAGAATTAAGAAACGGAATGTTTTTATTTCCTTCATTTACTTCGCCAAGAGGTCGTGAGGAGCAGCCAGGGGGTTGGGAAAAAAATTTCTCAAAAGTCTGCTTAATTCGCTTTTAGTAGCATCGCCTGGTACTTTCCACAAAAATTTGCAACTTTCTTAAGGGATAAGTCCATCATTCTAAAAATTTTTTTAAATTGTTTTAAATTTAAATTTTTTTACTTTTTTCTTAGGTGATCACAGGACAGAGCTAATTCAAAAAGGGAAAAAAATAAGCAACGCTTTGCGATGCTTTTTCAGTCTGATTTTCGTGACATATTATAATCATGAGAATTGTCAGCATTGTGGGTAGGAAGGGTTCAACGGGGCTAAGAATTTGAGACACCCAAAAGATACGCCTAAGGCCCCTACTAAATTTACATATCTACCTAATTTCAAGTTTCTAGCTGAATTTGGAGGAAAGTTATGTGAGGAACAATATCAAAAATTAGGAAAAAACGACCGAAAAACATATGTTTGAGGCTGTGAGGGGTTGTAACGGGACTGGAAAGTTTAGACCCCCAAAAGGCACATTTGCAACCCGTAATAAATTTATATACCAAATGTCAACTTTCTAGCTTAATTTGCTGAGGAAACAGGAGAGGAACAGCTCTTTTTCCAGGTTTAAAAGGGGGAAAACCCCTACATCTCCCCTCCTAATTAGTTTATGAGATTGATTTATGAATATATATACAACTTCTGATTCTCTATCAATTGGCTTAAAAAGGGGAAATTTTTGCGTTTTTAACCTCTCAGCACCCTCTCTCCCAAATTGGGGCATAACTGAATTTTAACCCAAATTCATTCCCACTCATATGTACCTAATTTGCCATAAATTTGACCCGATTGACTAGATTGGAGCGATTTTAGTCGGTATCAAGCGGAATAAATGATTTTAATGTTTGTGAAAAAAAAATTAGTATAAAAAAATAAAAATGAATATCTTACATGACTAAAAATCGTCTTAATGGTCTTGTAGGGTCTTAAAACAGATTTTAGTGATATTCCCCTCCCCCACCCCATCTGCCGTTCGTCGATAGGTTGTAAGAGCCTGGTTTTCATTTACAATGTGACATTGAAAATCAAGACAGCTGAAAATTCCACTAAAAATAAATATTTCACGCCTATTCGATTCTCGTGTAAAATCCAGTGAGCCAAAAATTGGATGAGCCTAGTACAGTGGCTTTTGTGGTCGCGGAATTCGATTTTAATAGCCATTTGAACGTTGAACCTGAATTGGGGTTTTACAGGAGAGGTTCAAAATCCAAAATTTGCAAAATTTTACAAATTGGTGTCAATTTTTCAAGCTTTAAAGTTGTCTTCGATCGTATTGATTCCAACTAACATTGAATAAGGTAAATACAAATTTTTAATAATTTCGAATCATATAATAGATTGCCACTTTTTCATAAAGTTCCATTGAGCGTTCAAATTTTCAGAATTTACCGATGACAATGTAGCATTTCTGAGCCAATAGAAATTTTTTACAAATATGCATTTGCAACTCTTTTGGAAAAATAATTTTAATGTGTTTAAAAGTGATACACTATAAAAAATTGTGGGAATTATAAATTCAACATCTTCTTACCCAGTTTGAAGTTCTATTTGATCGCAAAGTCAAAATTTATTAGGTTTGAAAATAGAAGCTCTAAAAGCTTACATTTTAATACCTCGCATGGAATTTTTGGGTATTTTGAGTTTTTTTCGCAACCTTCTCCATTTAAAGCATGAATTGGTTATTCATCAAAATTTTATTCAATTTAGATTCAGGCTCCTTAAAACCAACATTTCGATGGCCCATGTGGAATTTTGGATTTTCAACCTCTCCCCTCCTCTACACCAGCATAACTGGTGGCCCAAATTGATAAAATTTGAAATCAGAAGCTTTGCAAACCTATACTTTGGTACTCCACAAAAATTTTTTTCAAAATTCACAACATTAGAACTTCCTTTTTCCTACCACCAATTAAGTTCCCATTCGTAACAATGTTATAAATGAAATCAACATCTTCGATAATCCCTCTACACATACTCTCAAGTTTTTCTTTCAAAAATCTAATTTTTGAGGCGTTAAATTTTCATCTAAATCACTGTAACAACGTTCGTCTGAATCAAGTTTTCGAATTTTTTTAGCATAACGGACTCACCTCTTGAGAAAGTTGCAACACTTTGAAGGGAAGCCTCCCTTCTCTTCGTTTTGAGAAAAGAGGTCAGTCTTACATTATTCTCATTTTACATATTAGTTGTAAGTACTATGGAAGAAAAGTGCTACTAAAATTGAATTGAGCGGATGTTTGAGTATTATTCGTGTCATTAGTAGATTTTCAAAAATGAGTTTTCTTTTAACGCCCTAGCTCTTTTCCAAGACTTCCTGGGCAAATAAGTTAAAGAAGTAAAAATGTGTGCATTTTAATGCTCTACAGTTTCTGGTTTAACATTTTTTTTTTTTTTTCGTAAGAGCGTTGTTGAGATTTTGTAATTTCCAAAAATCAAACTTTGAGGGAACATTGAAACACACACTTTACAGTACCTGTATTCGAAATTTCCATTTTTTGTGAATTTTGATCGGGTTAAATTCTAAAAAGCTTGTACTATGTTACCTTTGACGTATAAAGGCAGACTTGCGCATAATAAGGTGTTCACCCACAAATATGTGAATTTTCCTATACAAGATGATAAAACTGGTCCCGATAGTAGAATTTTTTTATAAGGATGAGGTTTCTGCAAAATGATACGCAGATTAGTCACGATTTTATGTAGTTTGATGCTTTATAAAGAAGTCGATACGAAATAAAGAGGTATTACTTTTTTTATTGGAATGTTGTCGGTCTCTCGAAGTATATAAGAGAGTTCTTTTTTGGTGATCCATTTATCTTGAGTAGGTCTATTTTTCACCGCAACCAGACATAGTAGCGAAAATAATACGGATATGATTCCTATAATGTTATAATTGTGATGCATTGAATTGATTTGGCATAGCGAAATGAGCCTTCTGAAGGGATAACGATATTTACAGAATTTCAAGTAGTAAGTACCTGAAACGTAAAACACCATTTTCCAACCCCATCTACTGGCGATATGACCGAATAAAGGATAAGCGATGGCACCTCCGGCGTTAATTCCATTAAGACCGATTGATATCAGAGTAGATCGTTCGTTTTTCGGAAACCATTGTGTGTATATGTCGGCATTGCATATAAATATCGATACCTATTATAGGTTGCCATGTTATACCGAGTCTAATGATTAGGAGAAGTGGACGAAGAACTTGGACCTGAAGCTATGTAGTGTAGGTAATTCAAGCAGTATGTTGATGTACCTACCAAGAAAAATCCGATCACGAAACGACACACCAATAACGAATTGTAACCTAGCACGGTTAATACGAATGGATTGAATATTGTCAAAGCTCCGGACACCAGCATGTTCATCGAGCAGCTGACCAAACCTCCAAATTTATCCACAAAATAACCCCCCAGAACGGCGAATATACCTCCGTACCAGAGGATGCTGGAAACCATGCCTATGGCTACTGTATCCCATTGAAATTCAGCTGGCTAATGGTTTGTAATCGTGGAAAATTAGAGCTATTATATTTCACTCGAATAGAGTGAGTGGTGTATTGAACAATCATCGTGTACTCACTCGAACTACGGTTGAATTTCTTTCGACGATGGTTTGAATCGATGTCATTTCGACTACAGCGATATTTATATTGTTCATCAGCAAGAGCATATTGGTGTAGCATAGACATACCACGATGGTGACCAAAAATCGTTTCGAAAACCACATCGAATTCGGAGCTTCCTCGGGTGCGAATATTTTCTTTCTAAAAGCAAAATCACATGCACGTTTGAAAAATGTAATACTATATTTTTGACATGGTAACGTTAATATTAGAGCACGTCGATATTACGGTATGTTTTCGTAGTGGTCGTCATGTTGCCGAAGATTTTGTGACATATTTTTTCCGATTTCAGCTTTCACTTTCATCTTGCTAAAAACCTCGTCTGAGTTGTGGCGCGAAGCGAATTTTTCATCGTAACGTGTATGTAGTTGATGCTTGTTTTTGTTTGATATTTCACGTTTTATCCCCTCTCTAATAAAATTTATACTCTCAGTTCAGGGTTTAGATGTATAAGTGATGTGATAGCAGGACGAGGTGACGAGATTAGACAACTAAGAATGAAAAACTAACGTCGAGATAACGTTTATGTACATTATAAGTCTGCGTTGTGATTACATTTATAGCGCGTAGTTGGCGAGAAATATTGTAATTAGTGGGAATAATTGCTACTTTTTTAGCCCGATTTTCGAGACATGATTTTAGTATTACGAATTAACCTCATTGATAGACGAATAAAAAGCATTATGCTTATCGTGAGAATCAACGTTGTGGTTTTAATGATCCATTTCGAAAAAATTTTACAATTTACAGGTTTCAGACCGTCTACTGTTTTGCTTTTTCAGGACATCTGCAAATGGTGCGATCACAATTGTTGAAAAGTGACTGCCAACATGATGTGGTAAAAATTTTTGCCTCTAAACTTGATTCTTTAAACTTGCAAGACTGACTCAGAGTTCGGTAATTTTCAAAAATGTTCAAAAAATTGAAAACTAATTTTTTTTGAAAATTTTTCACAAAAATGGAATTATGACACACATTTGTACCCGGAATGATGATTATTGGTAAACTTTCAACATTTACCTTTTTTTCGAGGGTTTAAAAAATGCCAATTTTTGCATTTTTTTCACTATTTCCTGAAAAACTACGAAGGAATTTTTTTTGTGAAACACCCTCCTAAAATGAATGTAGGATATCAATTTTAGATAATTAAATGCAACATTTCAATTTTACTTTACATAGATCATTTTCAGGTGTATCTTCTAGGGCGTTTCAATTTTAGTTTTTTTTTTTTTTTTTTTTGAAATTTGGAGGAGGATATGGAAAAAAAGTTGCAAAATTACGTCAAATGAACTTGGTAAAAGTGAAGAGTCCCTAACTTGACCCTTACCCCGTCCCTTTTGGATTTCAAATTTCAAAATTTACATGAAAAATTTTCCCAATCAACATTGAGGATGGGAAGGGTTCAATTGGGCTAAAAAGTCAAAATCCTCAAAAAGCACATCAAGGGTTCTTACTAACTGCACATACCTAATTTCAACTTCCTTGTCCAATTCGGAGGGGGGGGGGGGGGGATACAAGGAACAAACATTAGAAATTAGAAAAAACGGCCAAAAAACCTCATTCCTTGTCCAATTCGGGGGGGGGGGGGAGGATACAAGGAACAAACATTAGAAATTAGAAAAAACGGCCAAAAAACCTCATATTTGGGGCTGTGAGGGATTGTAATGGGACTAAAAAATCGAGATCCCCAAAAGGCACAACTGCAGTCTTTGCAGTTTGTACATATCTAATTTCAAGCTTCTAGCTCAATGTGGAGGGGAGCTATGCGAAGAATAACCTCAAAAAATAAGAAAAAACGACCAAAAACCCACATGAGGTGAAATGGGGATGAATAGTCGAGACCCCTAAAACGCACATCTAGAGTCCCTTCTAAATTTATTTACTTAATTTCAAGTTTCTAATCCAGTTGGAGGGGAGTTATGCTTAGAACAAACTCATAAAATAGGAAAAACCGACGAAACAAACAGATATTTGGGGCTGTAATGGGGTGTAATGGGGTTGAATAGTCCAAACCCCATATCTCCCCTCCTAATTGACCTTACATAGCCTAAAACATCTTCTAGGACCCCAAAATGGGTTTCGTTGATATTCCTCCCCCTTCCCCCCGCATTTTCCGTTCATCGATAGACAGTAGTAGTCTAGTTTTCATTGACAATATGACATAGACAATCAGGCTAAAAACATTTTTTTGGTGCTGACATGTCATAGTAGACTACACGAAACCAAAAAAACCTTTTTGGAAATTATTTTGCGTTTCAGAGGTTTCAAAATTTTGTTTGAAGATGGAAAAAATTAATTGTTTAAAATTTTTTAAGGTAATAATAATGAAGTAAAAATACAAAATCTCATCGTTTTTTTATAACATGTATTTTTTCTGCTTTTTTACTTCAAGAGAATTCGAAGTATTCGATTTTTATTTTTTAAATTTTAACATGATTTTAGGAACTCTGCAAATCAAAAAAATTATTAGTTGTTTTTTTCAAGGTCTAAAGTACCTACTTGAAGAATTTTTTTTGCTTCATTGAAAATGTTTTTCAGTAAATTCATTGTGAAATTGGTCAAATACGCTTACCTTTGTTCATTTTAGGACAGTTTTCCTCACTTGAGCCCTTCTCAGAGGTTTTCAATAGGTATCCCAACATACATAAACGCAGTCTGAATGGTTGAAAATAAAAGAATTAAAAATGAAGTGTTGCTTTTGAAGATCTTAAATAGATGAAATATATTTCCTTCACTACAATTTTTTTCATAAATACATTTTCTTAATTTTCGACGAATTAATTTTAAAGGACGTGAAACATGACCATTTTAAAATCAACCCCCTAGGTCAATTAGGAAGGTAGATATGAGGGTTATCCCTCGGTTTGACCTTGAAAAAGGGCTTCCTACTCTGTCTCCCCTTCAGATTGAGCCAGGAAGTTAAAATTTGGTATGTAGACTTAGTGAGTACCATATCTATGCCTTTTGAGGATTTCAACTTTTCAGATCCACTGCATGCCCTCGCAGCCTTAAAAATGTGGTTTTTTGGGTTGGTTTTCATAATTTTAAATTTGTTCCTCGCATAAAACCCCTCTAAATTGACCTGTAAAGTTGAAATTCGTTATATACATTTTAATAAGGGTCTAGGTGTACCTTTTGGGGCTTCTCGATTCAGCCTCATTGCACCCAAAAAATATATGCCATAACTGTTTTATCATCCTTGCATGTTTGAAAAAATTTGGTTTAAAATTGTAATGTATAAAAATGTATATGCTTATCAATTGTTGATCTTGCAATTACTTCAGATTGTTTTGAGCAATCAATAACTATCAATGGATATTTGCTAACGTAATCATTGTATTCTACTAATGGGTTTCCATCTTCACGGTGGCATGAATATTTGAGATTTATTCAATTTACTATTAAGGTAGAATATATCGTCAAACGATCTCATGTGTTATATATCTGAGAGTTGATTTGTTAGAGGTCGGTGGAAGAATTTTTGATACTAGTTATTTCTGAGAATTAATCACCAAGCTAGAATTTTTATACATTTATAAATATGAAACCATACTTGGGATCATTTGAAGCTCAAAGTATCTGAATAATCGTAATAGAAATTTTTTCAATCAGTACAAAAGCAAAATTGTAGTTTGAAATTTTTGGGAAAAAAATAACACTAAAAATGAACAATTTGATTTATTCGCTGAAGGTTGTTGGAGTAACACTCGAAGCTTTTTTGTTTCTTATAATTTGAAAATTTATTTTCAATTTACTATTAATCGAAGATATTCTTCGATGTTTAATCTTCATTAGTGGATCTCGTTCTTGTTCATAAGGAGACGTTGAAGACCACGGTTGAGCTTCGCTAGAAGCAAATTTGAGAAATATAAGTGCGCCGAAAAATAACACACAAGCTGTTAAAAGGAAAAAATTATTCCATTCTCGTGAACTCTGAAAAAAAAAACATCAAATTTTAAATAATACGTTGCACTGGTATATATTTTTGGCTTGAATTTTAATTTTTAACTACTTACGTGATTGATTGTCATGTAACCGACGCAAGTTCTGCAAGCAATGGCACCAATACTGGAGACAAATTTTGCTAATCCGGCAACCACGCAAGAATCATTTGGAGAAATATTAACAATAATTGGCCTGCGAATGAGATCATTTTATTTATTGTAAACCATCGAATGCTCGATGATTTTAGTCCCTCGTGATAGGTATTACTTACTCCAATACAGAAGGAACGGCTGTCATGAAGATATCAATAATCACGAAAAAAATCATCGAAATGATGAAATTATTGAACAGAACTGTCGCTATAAAACACACGCTGGATAATAGATAAACGAAACGAATGGTCATCTTATGCATCTGTTTTATTTTTTTTTTTTAGATAATTCCAAAAATGCAATTAAAATTATGAGTTTGATGCGACAATTTAATGCACCTACGTTAAATTAATGGTAGGCAATATTGTACCATAAGCAAGCGGGTTACCTGAGTCAGGTCTATATCTCTGGTATTTTTCCATCCATCTAGGAGTGCTCCGGCGATAGGAAACATGATTATTTTAGCATCTGTAGGAATCGAAGATATGATACCTATTTCATCGGTGCTTTTACCCGTAAGGTCTGGAAAATTTATAGTAAGATTTATTTCAAATGACGAATTTTTTATTCAAGTAGTAATGAATTATGCTTACCTTTGACGTATAATGGCAGGCTTGTACCCAAAGCAGTATTTATCCATAACAGAGTAAATTTACCTATACATAGTGCTAATACTGGAGCCGAAGTGAGGATTTTTATATATGGATGAGGTTCCTGTATAAATAAAGTTTAATGATACGTTTTTTAATGTATGTATACGAATTAAAAGTTGGAAGTAGATATGAGAACAGGGTGGACCAAATTTTGTACATATAATGTTATTAGTTTGAGGTAGAGGATGCTGAGAGGCTAAAAGCGCAAAAATTGTACCTGTTTGAATCAAACGATAGCTAATCCAAAGTTGTGTTACATTTCCAAAAATCAGCCTCCTGGGTCAATTAGGAGGCAGGATATGGTGTTTTTCCTCTTTTTCGCCTTGAAAATATACTATTCTATCCCTATTCCCCCTCTTGATTGAGCTAAGAAGTAGAAATTTGGTGTGTAAATTTAGTAGGGATCCTAGATGTGTCTTGTAGAGGTTTCGACTTATCATCCTCATTGCAACCCTTACAGCACAGAAAAGCTGTTTTTTGAACAACTTCTCTCTTTTTTTTGAGCTTGTTCCTTGCATACCATCCTCTAACTTGAGCTAGGAAGTTGTAATTAGATACGTAAGTTTCGTAGTCATGAATACGCCTTTAGGGAGTTTCGATTCCCATTACACCCCTTACGGCCCCAAAAAAGTGGTTTTTGAACGGTTTTCTTTATTTTTCGAGTTTGATCCTCACATATCACCCCTCTAAATTGAATGGCGAAGTTTAAATTTGGTAATGTATATTTAGTATTCGTTCGACTTTTCTGTGCGCCCCCTTACAGCCCGAAAAATGATGTTTTTGGGGAGGTTTTTCTTGTTTTTTGATTTTGTTCCACACATATCTCCCCAGCAGGTTGAGCTGAGAGGTTGAATTTTGTTATGTAGGGGGCCTGAATCTGCCTTTAAAGGGTTTCAGCTATTTGCATTAAATATCTACCTGTACTCCTTTCATTAATGAAAAAAAAAACATCACTAAAGGCTCCTTTTTAGCCTAATTTTCTATGCCATATCGTCAATGAAAATCAGGTTATTACAGTCTATCGACTAACTGTTGTTGGGGAGGGGGAGGGGTATACCAACGAAATTCGTTTTGGGATCCTAGAAAGTCATTAAGACAATTTTAGGGTACACCAGATATTATCGAAATCATTTACTCTGCTCGATATTGACCAAAATTGCTTCAATTGGGTCGATCGGATCAGTTTGCCAGTGGATTAGATATATATGACCTTGGGTCAAAATTCAGTTTTACCCCATTTTGGGGAAGGGGGTGCTAAGGGGGTCAAAGACATAAAAATTGTTTTTTTTTTTTAAAGTCAGTTGATAGAGAATCCCAAGTTGTATAACATGTCCAAAAATCAATCTCCTAGGTCAATCAAGAGAGGAGATATTAAGGGTTTTCCCTTTTTTGATCTTTAAAAAGCTCCCCTATCTCCCCACCAAAATGAGCTAGGAAGTTGAAATTTGGTATGTACATTCAGGACTGGCTCTAGATCTGTCTTTTGGGACCTTAATTTTTCAGCTCCATTCACCCTCTCTCAGTCTTAAAAAAGTGGTTTTTGGTCAGGTTTTATCAGTTTTTGAGTTTTTAAGTTTGTTCCTCACATAATTTCCCTTCAATTTGTGCTAGGAACTTGAAATTAGGTATGTATATTAAGTAGGGGCCCTAGATGCGCCTTTTGAGCGACTCGACTTTTCAGGCTCATTGCAGCCCCTCACAGTGCTGCATTTGTGGTTTTTTGGTCGTTTTTTCCAGTTTCTAATGTTTGCTCCTCGCATAACTCCCCTCTAAATTGGACTAGGAAATTGGAATTAGGTATGTACAAGTCAGTATGGATTCTAGATGTGTTTTTTGGAGTTTTGACTTTTTAGCCCCATTGAACCCTTCCTCTCCTCAATTCTCACGATTGCAATATGCCTTGAAAATTAGTCTAAAATAGCATCGTTGCGATGCTTTTTTCTTTATTCCATGAATGGATAATTTGGGTATTACCTGTACTGTAGGTGCAAAAATTAGACTCAAAAAGTAACGCATTTTGACGTTTTTTTTTTTTCAAATTTTGATGTTGTGAATTTTTATTGTGTTTTGCGTGTTGAAAGAATTGAAACATATAGTAAAATTTGTACCACATCGTTTTGAAGTCATTTAAAAATGTTGCGACCTCACCATTTGTGGAGATTTTTTTATGTAAGCGAAATTTGGCAACCCTATTAGCATATGATTACTTCTTTTCGCGACGCATCGTCTGTTCCATGGAGAATGTAGTCGAGTTCTTCTTTGGAAATCCATTCGTCTTGAGAAGGGTGATTTTTTACTAAAACCATATAAATCAGTGAAATTACTACGGATATGATTCCTGCAAGAAAAAAAATATACTCGATCAAATTCACATTCTTTTGCATCAGTTTAAATTTTATCAAGTCAATGGTGTGACTAGGTCTACCTGATACATAAAAGACCATCGGCCATCCTGATTTATCAGCTATATATCCAAATAGCGGGTACCCAATAGCCACTCCGACATTTACTCCGTTGTACCCAATGGCTATCAAAGTGGATCGCTCTTTTTTCGGATACCATCTGGAGTTTATTTCGGCGGTACATATGAAAAACAAATTCTAAAAGGTGCATGGTGTGATTTGACAAAAAAGCTTTAGTATATCTACTCGCTACTAGGACTATTTTTTTCTTGTCCATGTAGAAAAATAAATACAATACTTAGAATGTAATTATCCCTAATTTGAGCATGTGTAATGATTTAGGTACATACCAAAAAAAATCCTGTCACAAATCTGCATGCTAAAAATAAATGAAAATCTAGATGTAACGTGGCAGGTTGGAGTATAGTCAACACACCAGCTACCATCATGCTCATTGTACAGCTCACTGAACCTCCCAATTTATCTACGAAGTATCCGCCAAATACAACGAATAAACCTCCGTAAAAAACAATGCTGGAAACCATGCTAATGGTCACTGTATCCCATTGAAATTCAGCTGGCTGTAATGAAGAGAAAAAAAATTACGATATGTACAGAGTGTTTCGCATTAACCTCCCTTTCCTTATGCCAGTGATAGGTCAACTCATAAGGCTTGCATGTATAATGGTTTGCATACCTAAAAATCAAAGGGACTGAGATATACTACTCGCAAAATTTCATTTTCACCTAAACCTGTCGCTGAATTTCAAAATTCATAGGAAAAAAATTAATCATGATAAAAAGTTACTGTTTGCTCTAAAACACAGTACGTACTCTCGAGTGTGTGTGGTATAAAAATCAAGAGTGGGGGTAAAGTGGTTGTAAAATATGACAAAATGAATACAAAAAAACGCGATTAAAAATTTGTAACTTTTTTAGTTTTTTGTGAATAACTTTTGAAAAAGCTAATATGAGCACATCATTAAAACATTTTAAAATGAATGGTAGAGCCCCTTCAACTCAGTGGTTGCGGTGGACTTAGGAGTAGTTGGTAGTCATGGTCTGGGAATAAGTAATATATACTGTGTTTTAGAGTAAGCAGTAAATTTTTATCATTGTTGATTTGTTTTCAAAGTAAATAGCAGGTGTGGACAAAAATGAAATTTTGTAAATAGTATATCTCAGCCCCTTAGGCATTTTGGATATGCTAACCATCATACGTGTAAGTCTCATGAGTTGACCTATCACTGATATAAGGGGAAGGAGGGTAAAGCGAAACACGCGGTATTGTATACTTACTCATGGAAGTTTGAATTTATCCTTAGGTGAAGTACTCACTCGAACTATCGATATATTTCCGATGGTAATGGTTTTATTAGATGTCATCTCGACGACGGCTATGTTCACATTGCTTAGAAGCATGGTCGTATTAGTAAAACCCAGGAGCACCATGATAGCTACAAGGAACCTTTTCGAAAACCATATTGAATTCGATGCATTTTCCGAGGCGAACGAATTTTTCCTTTCAACAATATAACACGGGTAAAAATTAAAAAAAAAATCAGTCAAAATAATTGAGATGTATTTAACAGGTATTTACGGAATATTGTTCCAGTCGTTGCTCATCGTTGACTTCTTGAGGGTTTGTTCTTCTGTTGTATTTTGTACCATCGTCGTAGTAGATCTTTACGTAGGTAATCGACTCAATACGCGATTTTTTTCACTAGCAAATTATTTTGTATGATCGAATGTCCGTTTATGGATATTTCATTCATTTTAACGTAGGTACAATCTCTATACTGATTTTACCCCTTCTCTAAAATTTAAAAAAAAATTCACGGTTGATTTTAGAAAATTCTATGTTCATTTACGAATATAATTAGTTTTTATCACTTTCAATGCTTAATGTTACGCTGGTCGCAACTCTGTATCAAAATCCACTTTTACACTTGTTAATAAACGTTACTAGTTATCATTCAATAAAATTTAGTGATAATTGTGTAGCGGTTTAGCCAATTATACTTACTTGATTTTCTGAACCCTACTGCGAATAAAGCGCAAAATTAGCACTAAAAGTACGAGGAAAAATTCGTACTTTATTAAATTAACACTTATTAATCTAATTACCCTTTTTCCCTTTGCAATTTTGCTCGCAGTCTTTGTTATGGCTTAAGAAGGGTTGCTATGTACTGATTACCTACCTTTCAAATATCTATTGATATTTATTAATAAAAATGCAAAGAAGAATTTTTTTCTACGATTTACAAATACTGAATTTTCGAGTTGACGTATCGAAGAGTTGAGATTTGATTTCATATTGGAATCGATACAATACCCAGCGTTAATTCCTTCTGAACCTGACCAGCCATAATGTGTCTTTGGTAGACTTAGATTTTTTATCTCCAAAAGAAGTGTCATTTCAAAATACTTTTTTCTTATATTTCAGAATATTTGATATACCTACCTGATGAAGTTCTTGGAAAAAAAGTTTTCGATGTAGACTACGGTTTATTTTACGTAATTTAATCTACAATTTATTTGAATTAGATGTTAGTTGACGATCGTTTTGGAAACTTTTAATATTCACCAATGGATCTCGTTCTTTTTCGTAAGTAGATAACGAAGACCAAGGTTGAGCTTCACTGGATGCAAATTTGATGAATACCATTGTACCGAAAATTAAAACGCCAGCTGTCAAAAGGAAACAATTATTCCATTCTTGCGAGCTCTGAAAAATTCCAACCATTATTGCGTGTTCAATTTTTGTACCTGCAAATCGATTCCATTGTCTTTTAGGACTGGCAAAACCTCGATGTTTTAGATATGTATCATTGTGTCTAGAAGATATACCCACTTGTTTAAGTCAAGGTCAACTGTCTATAGGGCAACTATACACATCTTTAAATTTTCTCAACCATTTCAACTTATAGTCGTAAAATCGACCAGGGTTAAGCTTAACTAATTTTCCTTGATATTTCAGCTCGAAATCCTAAAATTAATGTAGGGTCAAGCTCAACTGCTGATGGGTCAACTGATGATGATAAATCCAGGATAATTTTTCCAAAATGCGCTATTGAACATCTTTCGGTGTTAAAATCAAAAATATAAAAAAAATAAGATAGAAAAATTAAAAAAAATTAAAAAACCGTAAAAATTAAGAAATGAAAAAGAAGTAAAAATTGAAAAAATACTTAAAAAGTTGAAAAAATTGAAAACGAAAAAACTAAAAACATGATAAAAATTTTAAAGAATTAAAAAATTAAAAATAAAAAGCAATAAAAGTAAAGTAAAAAAAATAAAAATTAAAAAAATTAACCCCTCCATGCGATGCTGTTTTTTTTTGAAATTGTGGTGATATCTTCTATTCACTTCAATTATCAAACCTTCGCAAGTTTAAAATACAGTGAGGCAGGAGCCAACTCCTGCATTTAACGTTCAAGTAGAAAGTATATTTTAAAAGATCTTACGTGATTGATTGTCATGAAACCAACACAAGTTCTGGAAACGATAACGCCTATACTGGAGATGAATTTCGATAATCCGGCTATCACGCTTGAATCATCAGGAGAAATATTAACAATAATTGGTCTGCAAAAAAGGTCATAACACGAGCTATTCATCTTTTCTGTGTGTGATTTAATTATAGAGTCATTATTTGATAATTATCGATTACATACTCTAATACAGGTGGTACAATCGACATAATGATTTGAATCAGTATGAAAAAAATCATCGATATGATGAACTCGTTGACGAGAACTGTCGCTACGAAGCAGATGCTGGATGTGAGAAATGCGAAACTTATGGTTATTTTATGCATCTGTTGCAGGAGTTCAGTTAGATATTTAATTAATTTATGGTCTGTTCGACTAAAATTATGTGAAATAGATAATTTTTAATGTTAAGCGATTGAATTACTCGAGTTAATTCTATATCTTTGGTATTTTTCCACCCGTCTAGGAATGCTCCAGCGATAGGAAACACGATGATTTGAACGTCTGTAGGAATTGACGATATGATACCTATTTCGTCTGTGCTTTTACCTGTTAGGTCTTAACATAGAAAATGTGCACAGATAAGTGAAGCTGGTGTTTTGATGATGAAATACTGAAATTGCGTAATTTTCCACGTTTACCTTTGACGTACAATGGTAAGCTCACACTCATAATTGTGCTTATCCATAATAAAGTGAATTGTCCTATGCATAATGCCAGTACTGGAAACGATGTGAGAATTTTCTTGTATGGATGAGATTCCTAGTGAATGAAATTTAAGTTGCAGTATTTTTATTGTTAAATTGTTTAAATTATTATTGATTTTAACATCGACGCTGGTAAATGACTAATTACATGATTACTAGTACTTTTATTTGATTTCGCGAAGCGTCGTCTGTACCATCCAAAATGTGGTAAAGTTCCTCTTTGGTAATCCATCCATCTTCAGATGGTCGATTTTTTACAACTGCCAGATAAAGTAGCGAAATAAATAAAGAGATGATTCCTGGAACGAGTGAAAAAAGATGTAATTTTACCTTGACTCTGAGGCTCGTATAGTTTCTTGAGAATAATTTTATACTCACCTGAGACGTAGAAAACCATTTGCCATCCACATTTATCGGCTATAAATCCAAATAACGGATACGCAATCGCTACACCGACATTTACACCGTTGTAACCAATTGAAATTAAAGTAGATCTTTCCTTTTTTGGAAACCATCTGGAGTACATTTCGGCGGTGCATATGAAAAACGAATTCTATGCAGGGTATTTGCAAGAGAGAGACAGAGAGAAACGATTTGAATATTGTAATCAGAGCATTTCCTAAATTTGGAGAATTTTTTGACATGGATTTGCCCGTGTCTTCAAGCTGTCACCGAAAATCTTCACGTTTTTGTAAAACGCCTTTTTCAAAGTTATCAATCAAAATGATTTTCCGTCAAATTTTCCAAAGAATTAAAACTAATGCCTGAATTTAGCGTTATAATTCAGTACTGGCAATATTTTTTTAAGAAATGGAGATAAATTTTATTTTTTTAGCACTGACAATCTAAATAATAATTTTTATCGACTATTTTTCTATTCCAGTGCAATTTTTATCCACTTTTTCGCACCTTTTTCGTAATTTTCGATCAACTTTCTTCACTTATCAACCATTTTTGTCAAATTTCGAGTCAATTTTCACCTATTTTTCATAATTTTGTCATGATTTTTGATGGAGATTTTCTGTAATTTTTACGCGTTTCAGTTCATTTTTTATTCAATTTTTACCCATTTTTTTAACACTTTTTCGTGACTTTTGATCTACTTTTTGCACTTATTACGTATTTTTTTCAACTTTTTTGATGATTTTAAACGATTTTTTCATATTTTTATTCAATTTTTACCCATTTTTTGCACTTTTTATCCCATTTTTTTGGTGAGTATATACGATTTTTTTTTACATTAGCCTTCAATTTTCATCGTTTTTTCAAAATTTTTTTCTAATTTTTGATCAATTTCGTTTAATTTTTATGTATCTTTGTCAAATTTCTAAATAATTTTCGAACATTTTCAACAATTTGTCACATTTTATTAGCAAATCTTCATCCATTTTTCAATATTTTTCATTATTTTAGCATAATTTTTGACAACTTTAAACGATCTTTATCGTATTTTTGTCCAATTTTCCCCAATTTCTTTATAGTTTTTCATAATTTTCGATCAATTTTCTTCCATTTTACCCATGTTTTTAGAAGTTTCACCCAATTTTCGTACATTTTCAACGAGGTTTTTAATGTAGGTCATTTTTTACGTAGTTTTCAACATTTTCTTATGATTTTTGGTCAATTTTCTGCAATTTTTACCTGTTATAAGTCCATTTTTTGTTCAATTATTAATATTTCTAAACAATTTTTTAATGTATTTTTACCTAGTTACCCATTTTTATTAAATTTTTAACCAATTTTTAATGGGTTTTTTCATTTTTTTTCTTCAATTTCTTTTACTCATTTTTTAACATTTTTTCGTAATTTTTTGCACTTTTTACCAATTTGTGTAGAATTTTTGCCCAATTTGTCGTGATTTTAAACGATTTTCATCTTTTTATTCAATTTTTACCTATTTTCAACTTTTTTTCGTCATTTATGATTAATTTTCAGTGCCTTTATCTCATTTTTATCAAACTTGTGGATTTTTGCATTTTTTACTCAATATTTTTCGAATTTTTACTAAATTTTCGATGATTTTTAACCTTTTTTTTTCACATTTTAGTCCAGTTTCTCCAAAATTTTCTAAATTTTTAATGGTTTTTAACAATTTTTTCTTAAATTAGGCTAATTTACTCCAATTTTTTAAATATTTTTTGGTGATTTTTGAACAAGTTTCTGCATTTTTTACGCATTTTTGTCAATATTTTTCCTTATTTTTGTGAATTATTATTGACTTTTCTCTATTAAAAAATTAAAGAATTAAAAGATGAATAAAAAAAATTGTAAAAATTAATAATTAAAAAATTGAAAAATAAAAAAAGGAACAATAATTTAAATGAAAAAATATTAGGATTGAAAAATAAAAAAAATAAAATAAGAAATAAAAAAAATAAAATGAATGGAAAAAAATAAAAAAATAATCAAAATTTAAAAAATGAAAGTAATTGATTAAAAAATTTTTAAATTAAAAAAATACTCGGTTGGTACTTTACGTTTTCGATGTAACGTTTTTGCTTTTTGATTTGAGGATTTTGATTGGAAGCTTACGATGAAAGATGACTATGGATTTTTTTGCCCTTGAAGTTAGAATATTAACAACATATCCATGATCCAGAAAGTAGTGCCTAAATTTTCGAAAGAATTAAATTTTTCATCGGGTGGGTATCGCTTATTCAGAAAAATAATCTTTTTGCTTGTGTCAAACGTGTTTCGAAAACTAGTGAAAAAGTACTTGAATTGGATGAGGCGAATATTGTTGGTTGACGAAACGAAAAATTGGTCCTTAACGAATCTCAGGCTATGGAAGGAAACTTTGAACCAATTTTATGAAAAAATTCCGAGTTTGAAATAAAGTGAGAATTTCAATTAGTTTGATTTGTAAAACGTTGTGATATCATTCAAAAATTCCGTTCACTATTTGTTTCAAGTTGGTAGGTCGTTGGAAGGGAAGATAGGTAGTTCTGTTCGATCAATAATTTCGATTTCTAGGTAATGTTGTTTAAATTGTGGGTGATGGGATAAAATAGCGTAGGAAATTTCTTTTCTCAAAATATAGTTGAGCTGAGGGTTAGTGAAATACTTTTCAAAAAGTGATTACCAAAAAGAATCCAGTCACGAAGCGACACACCAAAAACAAATTGTAATCCAGTTTCAGTGCGAAAGGATGGAGTATGGTTAGTGCTCCGGTGAACATCATGCTCATTGCACAGCTTACCGAGCCTCCTAACTTATCCACAAAATATCCGCTAAATACGACCAATAAACCTCCGTACCAAACGATGTTTGAAACTGTGCCTATGGTCACCGTATCCCACTCGAATTCAGCTGGCTGGCGAAGGGAAAAAATCAATCATAGTTCACTTAAAATCACGTGTATATTAGGTATACTGATTATGTTAGTGAGCATATTTGTTTATTTACTTACCCGAATGAAAGTTATATTTCCTATGCTGATGACTTTGCTGGATGTCATCTCTACGACAGCGATGTTTACGTTGCTTATTTGTATGATGGTATTTGTGTAGCCCAGGAATACTACGATAGCCACCAGGAATCTTTTTGAAAACCATAATGGATTCGATGTACCTTCTAAGATGAGTGTTTTTTCACTTGAACCAGAATAAAAAAAAAAAAAATATTCGAAACAAAAATTTTACTTTTAGTTGAATTGTCCTTGGGAAAAGTTTTAATCTATTAAAATACTTTGAAATTACGATGTATTGTTATGGTTGTTGTTGTACCATGTTGGCTTCTTGTGAACGTTGTTTTCCATTATGGTCTCCGTAAAGCTCTAGGTTTTCATGATTTTTCCACCACTACGTTATGATATTTAAATGTTTAGCGTGTGCATCGTCTAATTCATCGTGCAGCTTCGATGTTTTATCCCTTCTCTAAAACGAAAGCTGTCTCGTCTCACATATTTCAACGCTTCAAGAAAATTCCACGTTTGTTTGATGAATGACGCGATTATTTAACAAATACTTATGAAATTTATCACATTTAATGTGCTTTGCTACAAAAGCAATGATAAAAATTCACTTCTACGCATATACTATTTATCGCTAATCACGACGTATAACTTATTTATTATTTAATTTTCAGACGACCACCACGAATGAGTGACGAAATTACGAGTAAAAGTAGGTACATTGTATCAAACAAGGAAAAACGCATAATTAGATGAATGAGTAGGTACCGGAGGGGAGGCGTAAAGACAAGGTGAACTACGAAAATGGTGGTGTTGGTAGAAATACTTATTATTGATTCGTACGGCTCTAATGAATAATCTAATTACATATTTTTTCTTGTCAAAGTTTTTGCTAGTAATTACGCCATTTATTTTAACTGTAAAAAATTTTTTAGAGCGATGCTCGCTTACCTCAACTCGTTTAAATAGGAACAAACATGTAACAGAAAAATATTTCCCATCATAATGGAAAGTTTCGATTGGTGTAGTGATCCTCGTCTGGGGTCGTATGCAATTTACATACAACTATTTACTTATTATATTCGATACGTTGGTTCAACGAACGAAAAATTAGTTTTTTTCCCCTCCTTCTCTGATATTTATTTATTTTACCTACCGGTTTATTCCATGTCAAAACAACCTAAAAAAGTAACTTCGGTCTATTTCGGTATTATGTAGTCCGATAGAAATAACAATATATCCTGACAAAATGGCTAGGGAAGGGTTCTTTTGACTTATCGTACTGGTAAAGGTGCGTTTTTAGACATATCTAAAATCCTCAAAAATCATGCTTTTTCATCTCCCTTTTAGCCTCCTACTTCACTCGTGACCCATCATATGAAATAATTTAGTTGGGGATGGTAGATGATAAATGTAATTGCATATTGGTGGTTATAAGAAGAGCCAGCAGAGAGGCAGAGGCCCAAAATTTTTACCGCTGACTTTTCACACCTTGGAGACTAACTTATGTCGGATAGTTTGAAAATTCCATCCGAGGGTCAATTCACCATTCTTAACCGATCATGTTATTTGGAAAATAACAGTTTTTTACACTTTGGGCCCCAAAAATAAGGAGTTTAAAAGAAGTGTCGATATTTTGAGTAGGATATTTGTAATCTAGCTTAAAATTTTAATGTTCTTTGATGCCTATCTTGAGATTTTACGACAATGTTCTGGCGGGGGGGGGGGGATCAACGAAAAGCAAGATGGAATAGCAAGATTTTTGAGGGTTTTGGATGTTTAGTAATACACTTTCCCTAACCATTTTGTCCGGGTTCAGCTCTTTTTTCACGTTTTTCTACTACACTATCAATTCCTCGTATGGGAGGGGGAAGGGGCTGACGTCGACAATTTTCGAATAACTGCGATTTTTTATCAAACAAAACTTTAAAGATTCATATTTTGAGATTGCTTGTGCGGTTTTGTAGGTAATTCAAAAGAGATTCAAAATTACTATTCAAAATTTTGAAAGATCAAAATTAATAGTGCATCGAATTGCTGCATCTGTTCGCTCAGAATGTGAATATTGATTTAATGACTGATTCTTAATCTAGAACGTATTCAGATAAAAATAAGCTTGGATGCCATTTTTTTAGCTCATCCCCTTCCGAGGATTCAGCTACCTTTTTTTAGATATGTACGTTTCTCCCTTTCTATTGCTTCTGCAAAAAAAATTTTCAAGTAAAAGATTATTCTTGAAGGATTCTTTACATTTATGATTATTAAAAAAATTGCATTTGGAGCAACCTTCGTGCCTTAAATCCCAAAAATTTATTTATCGAAATGCTCAAAATCAAGTTATTCTCATTTATTATAAAAAACATGAAGTATAGCACAAAACTGGTAATTAAAAAACGTATTTAGAATAAAATTTTACATCTAACATGTTAACCGCAATACCCACATCCATCCTACCCCCCCCTCCCCCCCCAAACAATCCCTCTGTGACATACCAACTTTCAAAATAAGTGATTCGGCTCTGTCTGTAGATTAAGAAAATTTCAACGTGGAACATGTTCAGAGTTCTTAGAATTATTTTCAAGCGTATGATCCACTCCTAAAAACTACCTTCAGAATTACATTCAAAGGGTTAAATTACCCTTTATCTACACACTTTTCGTTGCATTTATTTTATTCGAATTTTCAAATCGTAATTGTTTTTTCTCAATTCGCAAGTGCCAACAGGTTTAAGACTTTGAGATGAGAAGTGGTTCTTGAGCTTGAAAAAATTTCTAGAGAGCACCAACCTATGTTTCGTGATGAAATTTTCCAATCTGCAGGCAGGGTCAAATTACTTATGTTGAACGTTGGTATGGAGAGCAGATGTTACCGGTGAGGGGTGGGGGATTGCGGTTCACATGTTAGATGTAAAATTTTATTTCAAGTACTTTTTGTGATTATTAGTTTTGTGCGATATTTACTGAATATTTATCGTAATAAACGAGAATAACTTGATTTTAAGTATTTCTCAGAGTTTTGGGGCGCAAAGGTTGTTCCGAATGCAATTTTTATTTCAACCAAAAATGTGAAGAATCTTTCACTTGAAAATTTTTTTTCTAAAAACCATAGGAAGGGAGAAGCGTACATTTCTAAAAAAAGAGGCTGAATCCTTGAAATAGGAGGGGCTAAAAAAAGTGCCACCAAGCTTATTTTTTTCTAAATACATTCTAAAGTAAGAATCAGTCGTCAAAGTACTTTTTACATTTGGTACGACAGGAAACCTTTTTTTTTGTTGCAGTAATTCGATTATGTTATGAACTTTTGAGATGAAAGTTTCATTTTCATTTTTCATGGTTAGTATAAAGGTTAAAAGCTACCATTTAAAAATCTGAAAAAATTACAACAAATAGACTTTTTTGCGCTCGTTTTAACGAATTAATCTTCAAAATGAAATCTCAATCCATATTTTTCAAATTTTTGGGAAGGTAATTTGTTAGTCTGGAGCTTTAAGAAGTCGGATCAAGAAAGTAAGTACACCGCACGTCAACGATTTTTCGTCTTTACTACGTTGTTCGAAATAATGTTTGATCTTACAACGGGAATTTAAGTAAAAAACTAACCAGGTAACATTACTGACGAGCAGTGCTCGAAAAAAGTAACTTGTAATAAATACGGGAAATTTCACAAGCACGTGGTCCAAACGTGTATTTATTTTATAACTTGATATAACGGTCTAATATATTATTGTAGCGAGATAATGTTTCTACATGTTTGGGTATTACGACCTTCAGTTTTGTGTTTCTTTTTGCTACGTAGATGAGTATTGAATATTATAGAACTTCAGGCAGGTTATTTTGGTCGAATAGATGTAAGTTGTACAATACATACATTTGCTTACCTCGGAGCTCTTTAATTTTAGGACCTAAGTATAGTTTATAGATTTACCTAAATAATTGGAAGGCAACGTGCGAATATAATCATTACATTGAGGAAATATGAAATGTTGAAATTTTTATAGCATGTTATAAAAATATATTTGAATTTGTTCGAGATTAGTAAGCCATAAGGATTTGATGTTCGAGAAGGAAATGAAGAAGCATCAGAATACTCGATAATTTATCATCCTGTAGACTCGGGTTGGTGGCAGTTTCGATGCACAAAATATACATGAGTAGAGTTTACCTTTGGTCAAAATTTATTCTTCTAAATTTGAGGAAAGAGATACCTCAAAGACAAAAATTGTTCGTTTTCAAATTAATCAATAGAGAATCAAAAGTTGTATAATATGTCCAAAACCATCTTTTGGAGTAAATTAAGAAAGGAGATGCGAGAGGTTCTCGTTTTTGACCTTGAAAAAAACAGCTCTTCGCACAGCTCTCCCACAAATGGATCTGTGAGGTTTGAATTCTGTTGATAGATTTTTGACTGGAGTCCTACAGAAATATTTCGTTTAGAATTTCAACTTTCGGCCCCATTACACCCCCCCCCTTCACAGTCAGTGGTTGAAGAATCCAACTACTACCACTCCGGCTGAAAGAAATGAAAATTTTTAGCCTGATTTACCATGTCGTATTGTCAGTGAAAAACAGGGTATGACGGTCTATCGACCTACGCCGGATGAGGAGGGGGATACCTAAAAGATCCGTTCTGGGTCTTAGACGACCATTGCGATCCGTTTGGCAATATCAGGTATTAACATTGAAAGATGTGTAATTGTGCATTCTATTTTTTTTATCCCCGCCCCTTCATTAAAATTGATTTTCCAGTTCGATACCGACCCAAATCGATCAAATTTGCGAAAAGGCTCAGATTGGCGGTTGATCTGAAATTCTGGAGTGGGAATAACCTCGGGTTAAAATTCAGTTGTGCCAAAATTTGGAGAATAGGCTGTTGAGGGGCTAAAATCCCAAAAAGTGATTCATTTTTTATGCTAATCGTTAGACAATCCAAAGTTGAATAACATATCCAAAAGCCAATCTCCTAGGTCAATTTCAAAGTGAGATATGAGGATTTTCTCCTTTTTGACCATGAAAAAGGTCTGTTTCTCTTCCATCTCTCATTCAAATGAAACTGGAAAGTTGAAATGTGGTATGTGGTCTTGTTAGGGACAATCGATGTGCCTTTTGAGGTTTTCGTCTCTTTAGATCCATTGTTCCCCCTTAGAGCCTCAAAATTTTTTTTTGTCGGTTTTTCATATTTTCTAATTTTCTTTCTCGCCCAACTCCCCTTCAAAATGAGCTGGGAGCTGAAATTTGGTATGTAAGTTTAGTATAAGTACTAAATGTGCTTTTTGAGGGATTCGAATTTTCAGCCACATTGCATTCCCTCAGCCACTCGCAAATATAGTTGAGGGGAAAGGGAATATCAACAAAATCCGTTTCGGGGTCCTAAAAGACCATTAAGACCATGTTTGCCCATGTCAGATATTTATATTTATTTTTATCCCCCTCCCCCCACCACGCCACGCTATAATCATTTACTTTGTTCGATACTGACCAAAATCGATCAAAGTAGGTGAATCGGCTCAGTATGGCGGTAGATTAGATATATATGAGTAGGTATGACCCTTGGGTCAAAATTTAGTTATGCCCCAATTTGGGGAAGGAGGTACTGAGAGGCTGAAATCGCCAAAATTATTCTTTTTTTGATCCAACCGATGGAGAATCCAACGTAGCATAACATATCCAAAAATCATCGTTCAAGGTCAATCAGGTGGAAAGATATGAGGAGTTTTTCTCTTTTTAACTTTGAAAAAGGGCCGTTCCTCCCGTATCTCCCCACCAAGTAGAGCTAGGAAGTTTGAACTTGGTATGTACATTTAATAGTAGTCCCACATGTGTCTTTTGAGGGTCTCGACGTTTTCGCTCTATTGCACACTCTCATAGCCCCACAAAAAGTGGGTTTTTGGTCGTTTTTCCTTATTTTTTGAGTTTGTTCCTCGCATAACTCCCCTCAAAATAGAGCCAGGAACTCGAAATTAGGTATGTACATTTAATAGGGACCCTAGATGTGTTTTTTGGAGGTCTGGACTTTTCAGCCCCATTGCACCCACTCACAGCCATTAATATGTGGTTTTTTGGTCGACTTTGTTTGTTTCTCGCATTACTCTCCTCTGAATTCGGCTAGGAAGTAAGGACCCTAGATGCGCCTTTTGAAGGTTTTGATTTCTTAGCCCCATTGAACTCTTCCTACCCTCGATACTGATTAGGAAAAAAGCATCGCTTTTGGATGCTTTTTTCCGATTTTTGTAATTGTAATGTTACTAAAATCAGCCTGAAATAGTATCTCTGCGATGCATTTTTTTTTGGTATTACGTTTTTGATTTTTGATTTGAAGTTTTTGATCAAAAATTCGAAAAATTGAAAAATGGAAAGAGTTGAAGTAAAAATAATATATAAAAAACCAATAGCCGCAAAGAAATAGAAGTTGGGAATGTTAAAAAATAAAACAAATTAAAAAATAAAAAAATAAAAAAAATTGAAAAATTGTAAAGATCAAAAAATGAAAAAAAGTAAAAAATGAAAAAAATTATTTAAAAGTCGAAAAAATTAAAAATTGAAAGCAATAGGCCTAAAAATAAAGTAAAAAATAAAAAAAATCGGTTTTCCAATAGGAAGTGTCCAAAATCTATTGAGACAAAATGTTCCAACAAACCAAGCCAGTTATTTAAATTTGTACGATTTTAGTCGATATATAGCCGAGTAATAGATTTTTATATCCGTTAGATAAAAAGCTGGTCAACGTTCAGTTCTAGGAGGTCTTACCCCAAAGTCGAGTACGTCAATGAAAGGTTGCAATCAGATTTTTTGTTGGAAAATCGCTGCTCTTCGTGCGATTACATGTTAAATTGCTTGAAAAAAAAATCAATTTGAATGTACACCAGAGTTTATTTTTTACATTAATTGGGCGATAATTTATCTAAATCAGATTTAGGTTGACGATCTTCTTCGGCATATTTATTACCCATCAACGAATGTTTTTCTTGGTCGTAAGTGGATGATGAAGACCATGGTTGAGCTTCACTGGACGCAAATTTCATAAATACCATCATACCGAAAATTAAAACGCCGGCTGTTAAAAGGAAACAATTATTCCATTCTCGAGAGCTCTAAAAAATTTACAGCAAAAATTAAGTTTTTGTGAAGGTGTTTTATAATTGTAAAACTTGTGTAATCGACTTGAAAGTTATATTTGAAAAGCTTACGTGATCAATTGTCATAAAACCAACGCATGTTCTGGCTGCGATCACGCCTATGCTAGAGACAAATTTCGCTAGTCCGGCAATTACACTCGAATCATGAGGTGAGATATTAACATTGATTGGTCTACAAATGATATTATAACCAGATGATGATTTTTTCGTAATTATGTACTATAATTGTCCATCTATTTCTTGATACTTACTCTAATACAGGTGGAACAGTCGACATTAGGATTTGAATGAATATGAAAAAAATCATCGATACGATGAAATCGTTGAAAAGTACTGTCGCTATAAAGCATATGCTCGATGTGAGGAATGCGAAACTTATGGTTATCTTATGCATCTGTCGTAGGTTCAATGATTTAATTATTTTAAAGTATAGAGATAGACGATCAAAATTTATGTGGAATAGAGTGTAATGAATTAGGTTACCCGAGTCAGTTCTATATTTTTGCTGTTTTTCCATCCGTCTAGAAATGCTCCAGCGATAGGAAACACGATAATTTGAACGTCTGTAGGAATTGAGGATATGACACCTATTTCATCTGTACTTTTACCAGTAAGATCTGTAAATAATGAAAATATAATAATACGATTTAATAGAGATATTTTACTGCAGTGGAGTATTCAGAGTTTGAAAATACCTGATATATCCCCCTCCCCCTCCCCTTTCCTCTGCATTATAATGAAGTTATTATTAGTATAGGATGGCAACATTTGTCACGTTTTGCGTTAGTAAATGTAACCAACCTATCCTAAAAATATTTTCAGCCATATGCGAGGGGATACACTGGTAATAAGACCCCTTGTTGGTATATTTACCTTTGAGGTACAATGGCAGGCTTACACTGACAACAGTACTTATCCATGAAAAAGTGAATTGCCCCATACACAATGCCAATACTGGAAACGATGTGATAATTTTCTTATATGGATGATATTCCTTGGAATAAAATTCCTTTTTAGTATTTTTTCTGGGCGTAAATGAAAAAGGCAGGGGTAAATTAATACTTGTTTTCGTAAAGCATCATCCGTTCCATGCAGAATGTAATGCACTTCTTCTTTGGATATCCATCGATCTTGAGAAGGTAAATTTTTTACAATGGCCAGATGAAATAGCGAAATGAATACCGAAATAATTCCTGCAAAAAATGAAATAATTATTCTCGGTTCAATAATCAGTTGATTTTTAATATCTGAGAATATTTTTACGGTTACCTGAAACGTAGAACACCATTTGCCATCCCCATTTAGTGGCTATGTATCCGAATAACGGATACGCGATGGCTACTGCGACATTTACTCCGTTATATCCGATCGCTATTAAAGTAGATCTTTCTTTTTTTGGAAACCATCTGGAGTACATTTCGGCGGTGCACATGAAAAACGAGTTCTGTACAAAATGAATGTTGTGAGAGACGGATAGAAAAAATTTAAACTGAAATTTCATGCAGTAAGAAGATACTTGAATTGTTCAATCATGGAATAAAAATAGAACCGTTCTGGTATGGTTTTTCTTGAACAGCGATTGGGGTACAGGGGGATATTGCAGTGAATAGCTGAAACCCCTAAAAAGGCACACCTAACAGGGGAACCACCTGAACCCGTCAGCTCCAATTTGAACGGAACTTGGGCAGATGAAAGAGCGTATCAGAAAACCCTGTACCCCAATTTTCAGCTGCCAAAATTAATTTGGGTGCCATTGAGAAGGTTTTCAAATTCAAAAATGACGTCATGCCAAAAAAAAACTTTAACAACCGTTACTACTGAAGTGAAACTGCTGAAGAATTATGATTAGATCATTATGTGGACCACAAGCTTCCCGCCGTGCAAATGGTGTCAGGATAAGTAGCGTCACATGACACAGTTCTGACGTGTGATTTCTGGCAGCAAAAATAGCACACTTCTGGCAATTCTTCAGCCAATCCGAGATCACTAAATATAATATGTCAAACTCATGACAGTGACATTGAAATGGTACAATTGTAGCACCAGAATGACTCCAAAATGACTTCATTATGACATGGCTCTGACGTTACGGTGGCATATTAATGACATGTATTTGACTCATCAGTGACATGTTTTTGACGCCACAATAGCACATTTCTGACATGAAAATGGCACACTTCTGATGCAAAATGGAGACCTTTTGATGCAAAAATGACATTACAATTAATATTCTCCATTTTGGCAGCACACTATTGCCATATGAATGACATCTGACATGCTTTTGATTTGATTATGACACTAATGTGACTTAGGAGTGGCACACTTCTGACAACATTATGACACCATTCTGACAAATTTATGGCGTGATTGTAATACTACTTTGGCACATTTCTGACACAATTGTGACATATTTTAAGCAGTGTAAAAAATATGCCACGATTGTGTCAGAAATGTGCCAGACTAGTATCAAAAGCACGCCATGAATGTGTCAGAAAGATGTCAGAATCATGCCACAACTGTGTCAAAATGGTGTCATAATGTTGCCAAGAGTGTGCCACTCCTAAGTCAAATTAGTGTCATTATCAAGTCAAAATCATGTTTGATGTCATTCATATGGCATTGGTGCACAGCCAAATCAAAGTTGAAAGTGTGCCAGAACTGAGCCAAGAAGGTGCTATAACATTGTCAATAATATGCCACTATCAAGTCACAAAATGAAAGTCTGCCATTTATGTCATTGAAGTACCAACAAAAGCGCCAATCATACGACACATTTGTACCACGATAGCGCTACACAATGTTTGTCAGAAATATGTTATTCGTGTGCCGCAGTGTGTCAGCTGAAACATCAACTTCTTGTCATTTTGAAATTATTTTCAATTACATTTTTTCTACACCTGACTAAGAAAGTAATTCGATGTATTTTTTGTTTGCTTGCATTTTTTAGTTTCTCTTTCAAAATTTTCCGGAATAATAATTACAAGTGGATTGATGAACCGGCTTTATTTTGCTGCTGTAAAACGTTAATCTGAAGTTCGAAGGTATGTAGTAATGTGTATTTTTCTGTACTATTGCATGCTAAATATGTATAGATGAATGGATTATAAATTTATTTTACAAATTATGTTTTTATATTAATTATGGTTGAATTATTGGTTTATGCGTATGAAGAGGTGACTATGACTATGTAAATAAGTATTAAGCAAGGGGAGAGGGGATAGGTTACAAAATTTTCTAGCTGAATACATGCAATCGGTGAAAACCTATTTTTAAGTGATAGAAAAATTAAAAAAATAAAAAAAAACAGATGAAAAGAAATTTGAAAAAAATTGAAGAATCCTAATTAATTCACCCACATTAGTGAAAAATAGGCACCTTGATATTTTAGTACAACAACTGCATACAGGCCATGAAGAAAAAAAATATTACCAATGCATGAATCTTGAAGTAAAATATTAGAAATTAAAAAAAAATATATATTTTTTGGGCGATGAAAAAAATATAACATTTATGCATGAATAAAGCTAATTTTTCTGCTTGAGCCCCATTTTTTCTAAAACTATCCAACCAATTTTTTTTTTTTTTAATTCAATATTGTTCAGATGAATTTTCTCTGTGATTCGACAAAAGCATTTATGGCAATCTTAATTTTTTGTGGTTTTACATTGAACTAATTCATGCTGTGCTGTTCAAAATGCCTATTTTTCACTAATATAGGTAAATTAATTGGGATTCTTCTTTTTCGAATTTCTTTCGATCAATTTTTATTCATTTTTTTCATTGCTTAAAAATGGATTTTCGCCTACCGCATGCATTCAGCTGGAAAATTTTGCAACCTGCCTCCCTCTTAATTAATTGAAAAACTTTGAAAGAAAAATAAACCCTGTTCCAGCAAAATTATCACGTATTCGAGGTAACCGAGGATTGAAATGAGAATGAGATCATTTAGGGTAAACCAGAAAATTCTCTATTATGATTACAGACTCGACCTGGTTCGTTTGTATATTTTTTCTTCACGTTTACTTTCTAAAGAATTAATGAATCGGTTTGGTACTGGCTAAAATCACCCAAATTTGCTCAGTAAACCTGGTTGTCGTTAATTTTAATAATGTAGACTCAAAATTGAACCAGATCAAAATTTTCTGGTGGTAATGGAACGAAGCGTAACTCAAGAGTTGAGGTGTTTTCTACAAAAAACAGCAGGAAGTTTAAAATTTTGTAACATGTCTAAGAATGATCCTCCTACAATTATTAATGCCCTAGTGGTCCTAATTTTTCTACATATTGACCTTTGCTCAATTTTATGGGTCTAATTAATATTGATCTAGTAGATTGTAACTTATGAGGCAAATGAAAAAAATGCTTACGGTTATGAGTTTTATTCGTTTTGGGGTACTAGAAATCCATGTCGACTTCCTTGAGCTATGACTATTGTCCCCCCCCCCCGGGGTGGAAATTTTTTCCTCTGTATTCTGTACCGATAAGTTTGATAGCGTATTGAACGTTATAGATTATCCAACCAATCTGGTCAAAGTTTGCAATATGGACGATGAAAGAGGGGAGGGGATTATGAAAAATTTAAATTTTTGTCGCCAATTTTTAAAAAAGTATAAAAATTGATGCATTCATTGTATATTCAAAAATCTTGTTCTTACGTCGAATGAAAGATTCTACTACCAATTTTTTCAGTATTATTTTAATTTTTGAAAATTCCCCTCAACTGAATAATCCCGTCCGTTCCAATCGAGAAGGGACTGAATAAGCTCATTTCTGCAACTAAAATCTCCCATTTTTAATGAGTAATTTTGCTTTTTGCTCAACTAAAACATTCCTGAAATGATACACATTCCTGTTACCGTTGTAACGATTGGTAATTTTCATTAATATCTTATTTCGATCGCATGATATTTATATTTCGGAGTGGCATATCTGAATGTTGGTAATTTCATCTATTGATTCAAAATTTAATGCTAGTTGAATCCAAAATCTAATAAGAATTTTAGAAGGTAGGGAAAAAATTAAAAAAAGACAATACTGTTGAGCGAGGTGTCAAATTATTGGTAAAAATTTAACAAGAATTGGGAAACGGTGAGCTCGCATTACACGTCATTACTAAAAGGTGATCTGAGCTTATTTTCCATATTTGAGAATACAGGAGATGAATACCACATGTCACATTTTACCTATATTATTGTTGAATTAATTGGACGAAGATTTTTAAACCCAATGTTAACTAAAATGCAAGTGGTACTGGTTGATAATTACCAAAAAAAATCCGGTTACGAAACGACACACCAGAAACAGATTGTAATCTATCTTCAATACAGCTGGATGAAGTATGGTCAATGCGCCGGTGATCATCATGCTCATAGCACAGCTCACTGAGCCTCCCAATTTATCCACAAAATATCCGCCAAAAATGGTGAACATACCTCCGTACGAGAGGATGCTGGAAACCGTACCTATGGTCACCGTATCCCATTGAAATTCAGCTGGCTGTAGAAGAAATTATTTTAATATTTTTTAATGATTGGTTCGTGATGAAAGTCTTGGATGATTTTGTGGACATTTATGCATGACATTGATACATACCCGAATGAAGGTTATATTTCCTATGCTGATGGATTTATCGGATGTCATCTCTACGACGGCGATGTTCACGTTGCAAGTTTGCATGATGGTATTGGTATAGCCCAAGAATACCACAATAGCAACTATGAATCGTTTTGAAAACCATATTGAATTCGGTGATGTATCTTGTACGATAGGTGTTTTTTCACTTTCACTAAAAATAGAACATAATGAACAAAAACAAAAAAAAAGTGATACTTTTTCAGCCTGATTTTCGTGACATATTGCAATTATGAGAATTGAAAAAAGCATCTCATCTGCATTGAAGATAGGAAGGCTTCAATGGGGGTAAAAATTCAAAACCTTCAAAGGGCACATCCAGGGTCCTTTTATTGATTGTACATACCTAATTTGGAGCGATCAATAAACCACAAATTCCGCACTGTGAGGGGATAAAATGGGACTGCAAAGTCAATACTGTCAAAAGGTGCAGCTAAGGTCCCTCTTGAATGCACATACGTAATTTCAAGTTTCTAGATCAATTTGGAAGGGGAGTTATCACATATTTTGGGCTGTACGGGGGTGAAATAAGGCTGAAAAGTTGAGACCCCCGTAAGGCACATTTACGTTCTCTACTAATTGTACATACCAAATTTCAACGTCCTAATTCTATTTGGAGTAGAGTTATGCGAGGAATAAACTCAAAATACTCAAAAAATGAGAAAATCTGACCAAAAGACCACATTTCCGGGGCTGTGAGGGGGTGAAATAGAGCTGAAACGTTGGGACCCCCAAAAGGCATATGTAGGGCCCCTAATAAATGTACATACCAAATTTTAACTTCCTAGTTCATTTTGGTTGGGAGTTAGAGGAGGAACAGTCCTTTTTCAAGGTCAAAAAGGGGAAAACCCCTCACATCTCCCCTCCTAATTAACCTAGGAGATTAATTTTGGGATATGTTATTCAATTTGGAATTCTATATCAATTTACTAAAAAAGGGACAATTTTGTGTTTTTGGTCTCTCAGCACCCCCCCCCCCCCCAAACTTGGACGTAACTA
>FIZR01022551.1:0-37416 GCA_900060175.1 Ferrisia virgata
TTTTTTTTTTTTTTTTTTTTTTTTTTTTTTTTTTACCCAATAACAAAACCATATATTCATTTGAGAGTCTGGTCGTCGCGTGTGGCATAATTAAGCTTTGAAAGGCGTCAACGGATTGCCGAAAGCCATTTATTTGGCCGGTTTCGACTCTTCTCTCTATACGGTCTCGCTAGATAACAATAATTGAGTACCAAACGTTCAATAGCCGTCACGTAGCCGCCTTAATCAACATAAATAGAATATTACTATCAGTACAATCTCTTATCATCTTACATTGTTATTCTGTCAATGGAAGGGTAACGAGAAGAGCGGAGGGGAGGATTCACTGACGTGTACAACTATATATACAGTACACGTACAGTGTGTACACCTTGCTCGTACAAGTATCCTATGTAGTATGTATAGGTAGGTAAGTAAGGTACGTCGGGCCGGGCCGGGCCGGGTCGGGTCGGGTCGGGCTGTAGTACGTACCGTGAACTTTTTTTTTTTTTTTTCCTCCAAAGTACCTAATTATGTAAGAAAACATCGCGGTGGTCTTTGATAGTAAATTCATCGGGTATACTGTGGTACATGGTAGGCTGCAATTTAGAATATTCATAATATACGAAAACCTGGCACGTTGATTTTTCGCTGGTGCAAAAATTAGGGTAATGCTGCGTGAAATTTTAACCGACCAGCCCGGGAGTATACGCATCGGCCGCGTGTCGCCTCCCGCACTGCGTCGCGCCGCCCACTACAGCTTTAAAAATTTTCGAATCAGTTTCGCTTCAAGAGTTAGCCTAAATTTGGTACGTACATCTACGCGCGAGAATATTTTATATCATTTTAATATACACCTCATTTACTTTGCGGTGTGTGGTCTACCTTTAGTTTTTTTTTTCCTCGCTCATTCACAAATATGTACTTCCAACGAACAGAGAGAGGTAGGTACGTTTAATTTTTGAACTCTACCGCGTTATTATGAATAACACATAACACATTCGAAAAGGGAGTTTTGAATTATAACCTTATTACACCTTAATTTGTTTCCAGTTAACACGAAAACATTAAGCGGATTTGATAATAAATTAGTTAAAACTTGACAACATTAAATTTAACATCTGTAACGCTGGTAAGACAATACTTCAAATTGATACGTGGGATGTACCTTTTTGTTGGTTTATGTGGTAAACAAAATCCTCCAACTTTGATATATTGTACGATCTAATTAATTATTTTTCAAACGCCATTTTATTAGTTTGGTTAGCGCGTTTTCTTTTCAAACCACACACACTACTAAATAATTTACTATTAATTAACCGTCGTACATCATTTACCGACTCATCGTGCGCTCCTACCTATTATATCATTAAAATAGGTCTCAAATTGATCATTTAGTGAATTTCGTTATTCTGTAGCGTAGCTAAGCGACTGAAAATTCACCACTTTTCTAACCGATACAAAACCCCCAATAAATATTTTCAGACCATTATACGTATTTACATATATAAGTACGTAATTATTACGATAAAATTATTTATTTTCGTTTACTTTTCCCATAAGTATATACGTAAAACATGAGTCTACGTATAGTCCCAAGCTTATTGTAAAATCGATAATAGAAAATAATAACCAATACGTTTAACAAAATGCTTCAAATCATACATATTTTATACCTAATAGATACTTCAACAGTGGATAAATTTTGTCAAAAAATAATACAAAAATCTGCTGTTGAAAATCATCAAAAATATGTGTTGATATCGTGTAGTAATGTGAAGGTCGATTGTTGTTACATTATGAAAAAAAAAGTACGAACAGAACTATTTTCATCACGCAAGTTTTGCATGTACCTACTTCTGCTTACACGAAATAGGCATGGTACGGATATATTTTACACGTGGTGGAGAGTAAAATTATACAATAGCCCTATATATTTATTTTTCTTTCCCTCATTATTTTTTCCTAATACGTTGTAAAGGACATCCTCCTCCCGCCAAATGAAAGGCTATGTCACCGGAATTAATTTATGTCCATTTTATTTTTCCGTATTGATGTTTACGCGAGTGAAGGTAATATATTTGACGCCTCAGAAACAGACAGTATAGGTACCTCATTATAAAACTTTTGATTGGTAGATACATTTGCAATAAAATTCATCTCCGCTGATTTGTTACTGTACAGAGAATCAGAGATGAGTCAAGTATGACCCTTTATCGAAGTTTTCATCGTGAATAAGAAATTTTCATCTCGATCAAACGCGAAGTGGACCCCTTTTCTTTTAATTATTAAAAAATCGAAAAAATGCATAGGTATCGGCTATTTTCAATTTAGATTTTCGACCAAGTAAAAAATTTCCCGGAGGCGAAGTTTGAAAAAATCGCTGAAGTAATGAAAGTAGAGAAAAATGCGATTGAAGTATCAAATATTTTTAAAAATTTCACCATCACTCCTCTCGGATTCTACCATTTATAGTATTGTTTCCTTTTATTATTTTTTTAAAGCTAATGCCATTTCAAAATAAAAAGAGTTGTCGTTACTAAGTTGAACCATCAATTTTTAACTAAGTACCGGTTTTAAATTTATGCAAAAGTAAGACTTTTTCACAGAATTAAAAAATTTAGTACAAAACCATTTTTTTTTTCAACTAATCTTTTAATTTTTCAAATTTGTCAGATATAGAGGATTTAAACTGGAGGGGGGGGGAGATGATCCTGCCACCGGTTGATTTCCCGATGGCAAATCCTAGCCTGATGGAGATGTTTTTCATAGACGGAGACGGAGATAGGGATACAATCGGAACGAGTAATTCAAGCCTTCCAAATGAACTATCCTTTCAAATGTTTTCGTGAAAATTGAATATCTAACAAGGAAACCTTCTCAACTATCTGGGTCCGATTTGAAAAAAACTTGATTAGTTTGAAAGAGCACATCGAAAAAACCCCGGAACCAAATTTTCAACAGCTGAAGTTCATTTTTGGATTTTTGGCGAATTTTTGAAAATTTGTACCCACTTCATTACTAAAAAATACATTGAAAATGAAATATTTCACAAAATATGATCTTTTGAAGTTATAATGGAGAAAATTAAGTTACTATCGAATATTGACCACGTAAATTGATCTATCTTATTTTCCAAACGTTCTGGAGGCTCCAAAAAAATTTTATGTTCTCCAAGATTTTGAAAAATTGAATTGGTTGAGAGATTTATTTTTAAAAAACATAGTAGCTACGTAACGTAAGCCTTGAAATGCAATCTGTAAAATTTTCCAGAAGTTCTGGAGCCTCCAGCAAAATATTAATTGCTCCAGAATTTTCAAAATGTTCTAGAATGGTCGAATATGAACTTCAACAGCTGAAAATTTTATCGCCGCCTTTTAGGACCCATTCAAACTGATTGAAATGGTTTTTCTAGAATTTCCAGCCGGACCAAAAACGTTGATATGAAAATGAATTTATTTGAATATTTTTCAAAACAAATTACGTAAAACGTACAAAACATATTCAGGAATGCAACACAAACTTTTGCAGCATTTTTTAAGAAAAGGTCATTTTTAATGGTCCAAATTACATGCGTCATCACGGATTGCGCTAGGTGTACCTGGGCACACCATACTTTTTCCAGAAATTTTTCTCTCCCAGTGCTTCAAAAATTAGATGTAAAATTCTCATTTTCCAAAGAAAATATTTCAATAAAATTCTAAGTAAAACCATGAAACTAAATTTTAGTCGAGTGGCAACATCAATAGATAAAAATCGGGGCAAGAAAAAGAGAAAGACGAGTGACGAAATTTATTTTGATATTTCCAAGCAGAACGCATATTTTCTCATACTAAAGCTTGACCGATGAGAAAATTGGTTTAAAATAATCGAAAAAGCCCTTCAAATGGGAAGACCTGACGCTGTAGCCGTCCAAGCCCCCCCCCCCCCCCCCCCCCGTCCTGATCCCAGGGCTACAGATTCTGTCTAACACATCTTCGTACACAGTATTCATTTTATGATTACACGTGCTAAATGTTATTCATGGAATGATGGAGTAGCTAAAAAATTTCGTCTCTCTCTATAAACAAATGAAGCATCTCAAAATTGACAGCTTCAAATCTAGGGAAATCTCCCCCCTTCCTTTGCACTGTCTTCTTCTTCATCAGTGCTTATTTTAAGGTCCAGTTACACACAATTTGCGCAGTTCCAAATTTTTTTTCGAAATTTTTAAACAATCCAGGACTAGCAAACTGTGTCATTCTGATTTTTTTCTTGCTTTACAAGAATTCAATGTACAATGCAAACTTCTCAGACGTAGTGTTTCACCTCACATATCAATACCTAACCTAGTCATTTACCATGACGTAGAATGAGGCGTGAGAAGAAGAGTTGAACCTTACTTTGAGAATAAAATAACTTGAAAAATTTTCACATCTAGGCTAATTTATTTCTTAAAACACAAAAAAATGATCTTTTAAACCTCATTTTTTCAAAAGCTTGCTCTCGATTTACTCGGGCATATCGTTTAATTCGTTTTTGTAAATTTTCTCCCTACAAATAGTACATAGAAAAATGGAAACCACTTTTTTGAGCCATTTCCGATTACGCCACTGCTCGTTTATGATATATTTTACTTTTTTTTTTTCACTGAACAAATGATCGTTTCATATATATCATTGAATTCTGTCAAGAGAAGCATCGCTTCCTGTATCCTTACTTAATTAAATTTCGAGCACGCAATAAATAACCCCAGGCAACAATGTCAAACCACCTTGGGGGCTAAGAATATTTTCTAAAAAACAAAAAACATACAACGCAAGCAAAGAGAAGGCGAAAATTTTGCCAAATTTCAATGGTAAAGGGTAGGGAAATTGTTATCTTGACGTATTTACGAGCGCAAAATGCCCAATTTGACCGATTTTTCGCCTAAAAAGGTTCATTTTTACGTGAGCAAAATCGCTCTGAAGGAGTTGCGCCCAAACCACATCCCCTGCGCTTTTACGTCCCTGAACTAAATGTTGTCGCGCACTCCCAAATTTCTCCTAAAATAAACGCTGTCCCTGATCAAATTTGACAATATTTCTACAATTGGATAAAATTATTAATACCATATACGCTCATCGATAGACATCATAATCTCGTATATCTATCTACGAGTTATACGTTACCATCATTTAATATCGATCCTACTCGTGTCGCTAATATGTTAATTTGGTGTCCTGATGCGCTTTTGTTGTATACATGTATTTCAAAAATGATCCAAGTGGAACCACCGTGTACACTTGTACATAATGTACGATCTCGCATGCTCAATATTAAATCGTTATTAGCAACAAATCACATTAGATGCGTGATTGCAAAGTAATAGGATGTTGGAGAGGTTTTAATTCAAAACACTTAATGTTAATAGACTTATAATTATGTTACAACCTGTAGTTACATTATCTACTTACTAGAACAGACGAATTAAATGCCGTTAGATATTGAAATAGTAAGTATGTAGGTCTTACATACGAATGAATACTTACAGCAATAGTCAAGTCTCTTATTGTAACAACGTTTCAATGCGATACTACATACACACTCGTGGATTATACATACGCATAAAATAAGTTATAATGATATTTGAAAATTTCCCAACTCAAAAGTACCTGGATATACCTACGTCTGTACGTACACTACACATAAAGATAGATAGGTAATTTCAATTATAATTTTCATCTACACGAAACATATACGCGTAGGTAAGCATCTATACAGATGTAAGTACCATTAAGTGTACATACTCGTAACGTTGCTGTTGCATAAATAAAGACATTTATCTATCTACTCTTAGGTCTAGGTATAGTCATTGCGATGAACACAGCACGTAATACCTCATCTTACCACATAATAAGCACCCTGTATTTACTTCCCTAAATATCAGCTCATTAAATTAAAACCTATTTAAGGGAAATGGAGAAAAAAAAAAGCGCAGAATATTGAATATTATTCTAAGAAAAGTCGCGTAGAAACAAATTAAACGCTCGGGATTTGTCATCAGACCGTAACAAACTAAACGATGAACGTTAACGAAAACGCACAGCAAAGAAATCAAATATAACATTCATTTAAAAATAACAAATTACAAATCTAAAGTCATTCTCCTCATTTCAAACGCGCGTATTCCTATAAGTAAGTATACGAAAAATGAAGTATAAGAAAAAAATTACACACAATATAAATAAATTTACTCTCATAATGTAGCGATAATGATTTCGTTGATAACGTTATGGAAAGAAGACAGTTCTATTTTTGGACGTAGATGTTAATTCGTTGTCAAATTTTTAAACAACGGCGGTCGTTAAAGCATTTATAAAGCTATTCAAGTGAACGTAAGGCAAACGAAAGTTAATAAGCGAAAATTAGAATAACTTTAATACGGATGAAAGATATGATAGCTTTTTAAATGATACGACGACAAACATACTATAAGATACGCAAAACATTACTAATTCCCCCCCCCCGTAGTCGTATACGTTAACAAATTTTAATACTTATTTACTAGCAATAAAAAAAGAAAAACGTAGTTCTTAGCTACCTATATAGTAGGATGAAAAAAAAAAAACAAAAAAAAAAACACAATAGATAGCTTTCTTAATTTAAAAGGGAAAAGGAAAAGGAAAAAAAATAAACGAAGAAATTTTCTAACGAGAAATGGCAACTTGATAAAATCTATGCGATGACAAATAAATAAGACGAATATCGATAGAAAATACGAGACTAGGAAGTTGTAAATGTAGATGAATGGGTGTACTAAGTAAAGATGGATACAAGCACCGGATATAACAACACGGCTAAAGCTCTAAACCGTAGATTGTAAAGCAAACATTTGACACCCTCGGGAGTCGAACCAACACCAATAAGTCTGTCAGTCAGACGTTTAAATGAAGAACTATTACACACCGCTCGCCCGTATCCCCCAAACTGCTTACCTAATAACTCTCAGTATTTTTATAATACTTCATTATTGTTTTCCCTAATACTGTCAGTAAATCATTCCGCGCAACTAAATCCTTTTTTTTCGCTATATTATTTCATTTAAATAGCAAACATCCTAACTGCGAAGTTCAGTGGAGGTGGTTACTACTGTACAGTAGCCAAGTGTGCATTGTGCAGGTAGTTTTTATACGTGTATATATATACATATATACTACTACTTGAAATGGCCAACCCAGCACCACCAACTAACTGAAAGGCACTCATTCAATTACCCACGTACATCTCGCGTTTGCCTTCAAATTAAACGCGTTACGTCGTTTGATTTACTTTTTTTCAAGTCTTTAAAAACCTCAAAAATATCAAAAGTAATTCTATTCACGATAGCTCGCGTCCTTTATCTTAATATAATTTTGTCACGGTACCTTTTAAATTATTAAATGAATTGACTTTCCCGCCGCAGCCCTTTAACAGCTTTCAGCGGAACATGATATAATTTTTCTTTGTATTATTTCCAGAGGGAGTGTTATACATACCCACTAATTTTACTAAAATACTTAACTGAGGTTAATTTTTTCACGAATTATGGACAAGAATGTTGGTATTATTTGAGAAAAATGTTTTAATTTATACTTTTTTTTTTTTGCTATAACGAAACGTATTAGGTTTTTTTTTTTCATTTATTGATATTAAGCACGCTTATAGAATTTTTTTTTCAGTTTTAAGGAATATTTGGTGAAAAAAAATTAGCTGGCTTAGTACGCGGAGGAAATTACTTTTTTAATTAAAAAGAGCTTTTTAATTCGAAGGAGAATGTTTAACTACCTCGGTAAACGAAGTGTATAAATTTTCCGTCAACCTGACAAAGATTTCATGACCATGCACCAGAACAATACTACATTATAAGAAATGATTTACCATGATGAAAAGTTGTCGTTGAAAAATTTCGATAATAATTCAAAAAATTGGTTATAGTTTACTTGCAAGAAAATAATGACCATACATAGGTAGTTCTAACGGAGGGGGGGGAGGCTAAGCCTTTCCTGATGTTAATTTCCCCCCTTTCCTACCCGAAAGTTTTTCCATATATGCTATATACCATACAATTAACTGATAAAATTTACCTCGTTTTTTTTCAAATAAAACCTACAAAAATGAAGCAAAAAATTCAAGAAATGCACTTTTTTTTACTGAAAATCTGATTTGTTACTAAATTTTGATCCAGACTACAAAAACAACTTCAAATAGCTCAAACATGAGCATTAATCTCTTTTTTTAATATACTATGCTACTCCCCCTCCTTCCCTCACCGACTAAACCACCAAACTCCGGCTATATGACTAGGTTATTCATACGATGATTTTGCGTGGGTTAAAAATTTTTTATTTCTTATTGCATTTTTTTCCAAAATGGTAACCTAGAAGTAATTTTACGAATTAATTAAAAAAATGGCTCATTTCAAAAATTAGAGCAAAATGAATGTAAAATGTGTCTAGATAAGAGGGAATTAAACTGTTGAAGTGCTAAACACAAATCAAAAAAAAAAGAAATAAAAATTTTTTCAAAATTAGAATTATTATACATATTTGAACTCAAAATGATCATTTGCGACAAGTTTACATCATTATCCCTCTTTTCAAAGGTTTAAAAATAATGCCACTTTTTGCGTTTTTTCACGATTTTCTGAAAAACCACGAAGAAATTTTTTTTTTTTTTGAAATGCCCTCCTGAAATGGATACAGAATACCAATTGTAGACAATTAAGCGCAATATTTCAATTTTATCCCCACAGACGATTTTTCAGGGTCACTGAAAAAAGGTCTTCTATACTATAGATTTCGAAATAAATTTGTTAAAAATTTAGAAAATGATTTTTTAAAAAAAGTTTTATCACAAGGAAAACATATTATCTATTTTAGAATCATAAAGGCAATTTTTCATTTTTTTCCCCTTTTTTTTGAACCATTTTTGTATGTTATAATACCAATTGAGAACCGCTGAAAATGGCAAAAGTGAGGAAAACTAATCTTTAATGGACAAAGGTAAGTGTACTCGGTCAATTTTACAAAAATTTTATTGGAAAACATTTGTTAATGATATAAGAAAAATCTGAATAAAAATACGAAAACCCCATTTATTACGCACCCCTAAAAAATCGTCTATGAGGGATTAAATGGAAAATATTACGTTTAATCGTCTAAAATTTAGGTCTTACATCCATTTCAGAGAAACATTTCTCTCAAAAAATTTCCTTCGTTGTTTTTCAAAAAATCCTGAAACAAAAAAACACAAAAAGTGACCTTTTTTAACACTTCTGATAAGAGGGATACCGACGAAAACTTGTCTCTAATGATCATTTTAAATTCAAATTTGTAGGTATGATGATTCCATTTCGGAAAAAATTTTCAAAAAACATGTTTATTCGATTTTTTAAACATTTAAAAAAATTTTAGAACTTGAAGCGAGTTTTACAAGAACAAAAAATCTAAGTGAGGGACTGAAATTTTTATAATATCCTTTTGAAATAATTTCATAACTATTGCGACCCAGCTCTGTTGGTAGATTTCTAAAAAATGCGAAATTCGGCCCCTACTAAATACCCCTTGAGACCCACATTTTAGGAAAAAATTCGCGTTTCTATTATCATTTTCTTGAATTTAATTCTGTTCAAATCGGCCGCTTTCTTCTATACATGTATATTAGGAGTAGTTTCAGTTTTCTGGTACAAATATACCTTTTTGATGAGTTTTAAAATAAGAAATGAAGGAGGTTTCACTACAGTAACACAGAACCGATGGGAGGAGAATGGTTTTTACACTCAAAAATTTGTTGGGTCCCTTGAAAATCTTCCAAGATGATTTTTAAAGCCTGAGAACAGGGTCGATTCACTCATGTTAACCATATATATAACCCTTTCACCTCCCCCCTCCCATCATCACTGGTACTTGAGAAAATCTATTTTTTCCCCTACAAGTCAGGTAAACATTTTTTTTTACAGGACCTTATGATGAACTTTCAAGAAAAAATAATCAGCTCCTCTTCTATTCATTCCACCTTTGATTTATCGTTTTACAGATTTAGAACATATTAAAAGTTGGTATCATCATAAAAATTGCGAGAAAATGTTTAAAATTGGTTTCCTTCTTCAAGACAGAACTAATTTTTTCCGAACTTTAGCCCATCACACACTCATATTGTAAATGATCAAATAAAAATTCAACATTTTTTTCTAGGACTCCTCGTCATCTCTAATTGTGATTTTTTTTTCATTGTTCTTCGAGATTGAAATTTTCTAGTTAAATTTATATAAAATTATGCAGTCGAACACGAGGAGCATCAAACTTTCGGCGGCTGTATCTAGACCTCGGACTAGAGGCACGTATTGACGTGATCCAAATAAGTAGCTAGCACCTCATCTTACAGTTTTCACCAGTCGAAAAAATTATTCTGCATCTCAAAAAAATTAAAAAATTTTGTCTTCTATAACGTATCACCCCCAATCAAGTACCAAAATTATTTCATTCAAAGAAGAAAGTTATAAGAAAGTAGATGCAAATTTTCATCGGTCCTTGAATGAGTTTTTTTAATTTTTGGCGAAACTTTTTCAACGCTCGTACGATTATATAATTTCGAATTACGATAATAATACAAAAGACGGACCACGAATCACGAATCGATTTACATGTACGTACCTGTACGGTAGGTATTAATAAATTGTGGATCGTATTAAGTATATTATATAGACGCGAATTTAAAACTTTAATTCTACATACATAGTTGTTCGTATAAGGTACATTGCGAAGTAGAATTCCATTTCAACAATCGTAAAGATTACTAAAAAAACATCTTTTCTGCATTTAAATAAGTAGGTATAGATATCTCGGATAGGTAACCGCTTCGTTAAAACTATTATAACTTAAATTTTAAACGGTGGCACCACTACAGATACCTATATCTTTCGAAAAGACCTTAAAAACGAGTATTTAACGATGGTTTCTTTCGTTTAGCATAATAAGTTAAATTTTTATAATTTTAATTATCTAACTTACAACAAAATTACAAACTGTTTTTCTATTAGAGGAATTTTTAGACGGATTAACAACGTTAATCTGACAATAGATTAATACGAGCAAAGAGCAGATGATAATTTTGTATTAGAAACGTCAACTCGTATATAAATTCCGGTTCTTTAGAAAGATTAAAAACGTATTAAATTTAATTTGACATCTGACACAGGCTGATCTGCATTTTCGTATACAAATTATTAAGTATATAGGTAGGTAGGTAGGTAGGTAGGTAGGCGATTTCCAGTCCATCACGTATTGATTTGTTCGAATTAAATAAAGGTGCTCGCCATTAAAATAATACCTTTATACCACCAATCAAATTGGTTATTCGTCCATTTTTTTTAAAAGCATCCCCGTAATTTTGGGTAAAGAAATGAAAATGAACAGGGCGATTGTTTCAAAATACCAGGTGTTTATAAGCGTAATATGAGCATAGGCATAGGCATAGGCAGGTAGGTAGGTAGGCATACCTTGTATACAAGAATAAGATTATGTATATATACGTCGCAGCTGCAAAAGAAAACTAGCCTATGGTATTAATGGCTGAAGGACGAAACTAACCCTTACAGATAGTGACGCCCTACCTCCAAAATTCTCGGTGCCAAAGCGCAACATCATAGATTTAGGTAAAACTCTCAACAACAACGTACATCAAGACCGCGACCAGTGCGGCGGAATTATTAAATATTCTTTTTAATAACATATTACGGACCATTTAGCGCCAAAAGAGAGACTCTTTTAAGACCTATCTTATATAGTCTTGTATGCACATTTGTCACACAAGCGTACGCATCACGCCAAAGAGTTTATTCAGTTTAAACGAACAGTTTGTTATTTTTACACTATATTATAATGTCACTATACGTTAAGATGTGAAATTCTTCTTTCTTTGAAAATACGCTCCACCATGCTTCCACGCATACTTACATTACATACTTATACACAGTATACGCAGTATACACAACCACACATACCTCTTACACCATAGTGTAATGTGTAAACATGTAAGCAGAAAGCAGTAAGCACCACGTTACATACTCAAACGAGCGTTATCGCATATCCTATCCTAAATAATAACGTACCACCAAATTTATTACACGATATGCAGAATGGTAAAATGTCTACTAACAAATTATTTCACGCTGAAATTCAATTTGTACTTATCTCGTATGTACCTAGCTAAGTACCAGTAAGCGTAGTACATTTATTTGAAAAAAAAAAAATAAAAAATAAAATAAATTTCTCGTATTTCATTCGTCCATGTTATAAAAACTGCATCTCTCAACCGTACCATCAATTTTCTCAGCATTAAATGAAAAAATTGCACATTATTCATCATCCATGTGAGCCAACACCCTTCGCCGGTACATTACGTACATATGTTTCGATGTAAGCTTATGAATCGCGAATTAATTAAAACTTCTAAAATGTATAGGTTTTAACTATACTACCTACTATACCTACCTATATTATACATATATATATATATACGTGCAGTTGAAAAAGCGGCAGCGGTACTAAAACATTAGACTTTTAACTCGATACCTATAAAGATATAGTTTAATTAAAAAGAACATTAATCACTTCTCCGCGTATCAGAATAGAAAAAAAAAAAAAAAATACAAACAGGTAATTAAGTGGCTCGGGTATTTTTATTCATAAAAAGACTCGCTTATAGTTTAACCATCAGTAAGTTCTATAGGTATATAGATAAAGAAAAGGACGGTAGGTATCTGTGGAAATGTAATCAATTTTTCATAGCTGAAATTCAACTTGCAAGTTTTTTTTTTCCTTTCCTCGCAATATCATCGATCTGCAGAAAATAGGTTTTTCGTTACCCTCGCGTCGTAAGCGTATAATAAAACGCTATTTTGGGAACTCCTAACATTATTTTGCCATCTCATTACATCGACAACTGGCAACTTTCCTCCTGTTATCCAATACAAATTATAACGGGCCGTTTACTCCACTAATTGAAAATAACTTTTAACAGATTTATTGGGCTTAATATTGGTAAATTTTCAACTCACGAGGAACAGAATTTTCATCAGTTGACTGCACAGCCTATTTACCCATAATAAGTGTAACTCTACAATACTGCGCGATGAGTAAAACCTGACAAACAAATATCAAAAAAACAGATTGTACGTGCCCTTCTATACGTGGTACATGATACGTAGGCTACGTACTCGCTTGAAAATTAATATCAACGTGATTTTTCGACGAAACGAGTACCTATCTAACTACCTACTTTTTTCGAATTAAAATTGTCGCCTATGTAATTTTTTACGCTATATTTGAGCTTTTTTTTCGAAGAAACTCGAATCAATTTCAAGAACAATTCGCAAGCTATCGATATTATAGATTTTTTTTCACCTTCGGCGAATCGAAGTTTTTTTTTTATGAATAACGATAAATTTTTATCAGATAAACAAATACTGATGAAGAACTCGAACATCGCTGCATTAATGTTCATTTGAACCATTAAAAAAAAAAAAAAACAGAATTAAAAAAGATATATTTTAATGTGTTTTATGGGCTTTTAAGTAGAGTGATACTGAATTATTTATCATAGAGGAAATGCAAAAACAAAGCACATTAGAAAAAAGTTTATAACCACATTTTCGTCTTCTTTAATTCTACAGTGGGCATGTATCATCGTTAGAGTTCTTCTCTAAATTTTTTGAGCACGTAAATACTTATCTTACGCATAGAAATTTTGTAAAATTTCTCAACTTCCCGATGTACTTGTATACACGAATAACAACCCGTTTAATATTTTTTCTTTCCAGAGACTTTAGGTGAACTTCACTCCCCCCCCCCACCATCCGCCACCCATGAAGCTTTTAGTATCTCACATTGTTATATAATTAAACCCATGTTTTAATTTATGCTTATATTTATTTAATCTACTCAGTCTAAAGGTGTTTTTTATTTTTAGCCTAATTTTCTATGTCATGTACTCAATAAAAACTAAGGTATTACGATCTATCAACCTACGGCGGATGAAAGGGAAGGGGAAGGAGAATAATATCAATAAAATCCGTTTTGGGGTCCTAGAAGACCATTACGACCATTTTTGGCCATGTCAGATACTCATTTTTATTTTCATCTACTCAGCCCCCTCCCCGACAAACTAAAAATCGTTTGCACAGATTGATATTGACCAAAATTGATCAAATTTGGAGAATAGGCTTCGGTTGGTAGACCATTTGATATTCTAGACTGAGGATGATCTCGGATTAAAATTCAGTTACGCCCAAATTTGGAGGAAGGGATGCTGAGGAGGAAAATCGCAAAAATTATTCTTTTTGAGCCAATCGATAGACAATCTAAAATTGCAACGCATATTCAAAAATCAGCCTCCTAGATCAATTAGGAAGCGAGATATGACGGTTTTCCACCTTTTTGGACTTTGAAAAAGGGCCTTCTTTCAACTATTTCCCCTTCGAATTAAACTGGGAAGTTAAAATTTGATATGTAGACTGAGTAGAGGCCATAAATGTACCTTTTAGAGGTTTCGACTTTTCAGATCCTTTGCATCCCCTCGCAGCCATAAAAATGTAGTTTTGGGTCAATTTTTCTTATTTTTTGAGTTTGTTCTTCGCATAGATCCCCTCCAAATCGCACTAACAAGTTAAAATTTAGAATGTAAATTCAGTACAGGTTCTAGATGTCCCTCTTTTGGGAGGTTCGTCTTTTCAGCTTCATTGCATCCCCTCACAACCCCGAAAAAGTTGTTTTTTGTGTTCGTTCTTCACATATCCCCCTCCCCCATTGAGCTATGAAGTTGAAATTCGGTATGTAAATTTAGTATAGGTCCTAGATGTGCTTTCTGGTGATGTTGACTTTTTAGCCCCACTAAACCCCCTCCCCCTCCCTATCCTTGGGAAAAAACATGTTTTTTTAATACCTCATACACAATTACCTTCTATTTAATCTCATTATTTCAATAACTTTTTGTTTGTATTTTTCAGCCAATTTTCCAATAAATATATCGAAAATATGAAATTAATAATAACATAATTAGGTGGGAAGAACATAGAAGAAATTAAATTCTATAATTTGGCTAATTTTCAGAAAATTATATAATATAGGTATTTCGAGTTGAAATCTCTTCGTATAAAATTTCAGCCTCCGAAGTCCCTTATGAGAGCGAACAGGAGCTTCTTACGATCTCTCAAAATAGGTTCATTTTCTAGGAAAAAAATGCAGTTAATGCTTTGTACTGGTTAAAAAAATATTTCTGAGCTCGTCCTCCTCGTCTCCTTTCCAGAAAAAAGCATTTTGAGATACGGTCTTAATGGATAGTTTATTTTCAAGCCAAAAGTGTCCCAACGTCTTCACAGATTCATTTAAGTTCACAAATCGATGATTTTGTGAAAGTGGAATTTGCTTTTTTGACTTTATTCGTATACAAGCCAAGTTGTACGAAAAAAAATCCTAATCGATATTGCGTTCTAAAATTTTTGATGGGTTTAACTATTTACAATATAATCGATATTTTGGGTAACGCTTGAATATTAGAAATTTGATAGTGCGGTACTTCTTGGAAAATAGTACGTTTCTGTCATAATTCTGCTCATATGTAAAATTTTTTCAAGATACAAAATTCTCGAGTAAATTCAAAAAAAGGGTACCTGTAAGATAGGGGACATGGGTCTGCCTTCAGATTTTGAAAACCATCATTAAACAATGTTTGGTATCTCCCAAAATTATTTTCAAACGCAAGAAACATTCAACACTCCACCCCCTCCACCACTTTGGTGAAAAAAAATACATATTTCTCATTACAAAATAGTCGTAGAAATATATTTTTATGTTACAAAAATGAAGCAGACTCCATTGTGTTGGGAGAGAAAGAGAATAAATAAAATATGTGTCTTAGTGCGGATAGTTACTCCCAAAATACCTTTTTTTTTTCGTATTTCCAGTGGTAAGTACTTAAAATCGAATGAAACCACCATAAACGAAAAGATCGCATCAGAAAATCCCTGTACCCGAATTTTTAATTATGTACGTTCATTTATAGGTGCTTTGTGAATTTTTAAAAACATGGAAAACTCAAATAACATAAAAAAAAAGGTGCTCGTGTGTAATTACCCAATAAAATATTCTAATAAAAAAAGTTAACTTCAAATTCGTATTTAGCAGGTCAGATTACTTTTATCTAGACACTTTTCACGTTCATTTTAATCAAAATTTCTAAATTAAAATTTTTGTTGAAATTCTTAACTGCCAACTCGTTATATCAAACTTGAAAAAAAAAAAACTACAAAAACAAAAATTTTAAATTCGTGTAACATTATAATGGCGTCAAACTGGTATGAAAAATTTTTTCGTCGACACTCTTCAAGTATCCTGTATGAGTTGTAATGGTAAAAGCTAAAAATAAGGCAAATGCACGCGTAAGAATTACAATTCTTTTTTTTTATTGTATCGAATATGAGAATGGGGATTTTGTTGATGAAATTTCTCGTGCGGAATTTTACAGCTGATTTTTCAAAAGTGTTTAGAAACACGCAGATTCTAAATTCAAAACCAACTAAACGAATAGAGTTAAACATTAAAGGGGTATACTTACTGTTGAATTTTTTTTTTTTTAGATTCACGGTGGTACAACATATAATATAATATATATCTATATGTATACGAATATAGGTACACGAGACTTACATGAAGCTAACACGATGAAAAAATGTAAGTATAAAAGCAAAGAATGCGACTAAAAAGCATTTAACTTCTAGCCAAACAATGTATAGGTCGTAAAAACAGGTTTACGGAGTAAATATCAAAAAGAATTATGAGGTGTGTAAAATGGTTTTTCGGTGTTTATTCAAAAGGGTGAGTTAATAGAAATTGCGACAAGTTACATTTAACAACTTTCCCCGTACGTCGTCGACCACCATAAAATTTGCCATTCTCCTTTCGCCATTTACTATATAACGAAGTGCGCAAAGGAATGAAACATCGCTCTAGTTTGTCATTACGATGGCTACACGACAGTTAACACTATTTTCCGAACGATTTACTCTTAATCTAGTTTCAGTTATGTCGCTGCGGAATCGCATTACGAACCCTCCAAATATCCGCCGCACTTTCTTTCACCACGGATGACGATCTTTAAATGATATTATACAGTACCACCGACCGTTGTCGCCTGTACCACGCCAAGCTGTGTTTTTTTTTTTTTTTCTTTACCACTAACATTATCACGCCCACATTTTTGAGCCTTCACCGTAAACTGTTATTATCGTTAAATACTCCCTTTTCTTACGCGTTGAGAGATGCACAAAATTTATACAAATATGTGTAGTAAGTAGAAGTACCGGTACCTGTCTTTGTAAACATTTACGATTGAGAAAATTTTAACGACAAGACCAGTCAAATGAATAAAGCATACGGTACACGAGTGTTTTTCAAAAGTATTTTTCATATACGATATTTGGAATTGTTACCTCCTTTTTTTTTAGGGAGAGAGAGAGTTTTAATAATAATGAGTGTCTCTATTTTCTAAGGTTTAGCTCGATAGCTTCAGTATAACTAAATAGAGTAAATAAAAAACTTAAAAACAAAATAAATTCATTTTTTTCATTCTAAATACTAAATAAAATGAGCAGGATATCTACGACTGTGGATTTTCTCACAAATGAAGCAGCCTTTACCCAATCCAAATCCATTACTGAGTAGCTTAGCATTATGGCAAACATTGATTCATAATTTATTATTTAAAAATGAATCATAATTCGGTATACCTAGCTACTTTTTCTTTTACACTTTTGCCCCGAGTAAAATGCTACTTTAGACAAAAATATGACACAGCCAACCTTGAGGCAGAATTATCGCACGTCAATGCAAACTAACCTATCCTTGAAAACTAATTACATCATATGAAAAGGTCTAGAAAAAAAAAATTACGTTCAAAATAAGATGCAGAGTATCTTTTGTGGTGGTCACACTCACCTATACATATATGGCAAAGAAGATTCGAGGAAATTACAGTAAAAAACAAACAAGCAGCTATTTTTAAATCTTCACTTCGTACTATAAAATAAGTTACGATTGCATTAAAAATTTAGGAGGAAAAAGATAATAATATTTATTCCAAACGATTGTTCGTCATTGAAAAGCTATAAACTTAGGTTGACCATTGTCGAAATTTATATATGTAGATACAAGCTACCAGTTGTATATGTATATACCTGTAGCTGCACAGAGGATAGCAACAGCATTACGTTAATATATCTACTTATTCGTATATTTTATGGTTTAGTGATTATCCATTAAAATTTTTCATAATTTATTGCATCGAACAAAAAGAAAATTTGGTTACGCATATACGATTCATTAGTACATCGGTTCTAATTGGTTTATCGTCGGTTACCATTATTAGCATATTTTTAGAATAGCTGTATCATTTTTCTAATCGTATAGTTTACTTATTTTTATTCCATAGCGTCGCGCAATTCATCCAAACTTACCGACAACCATTAAAACTTGCGCAATGATCGTCAATAAATCCACCGATACTGCAGGTACCTATACGATATCTATCCGTTGCAAAAGGTTATTATGACTTAAGGGGAAAAGCGGCTACCAAACCTTTATTTAAAATCCGTTTACTGTTCGCCGACTCTTCAATACACTTTAAATAATGCCAGGAATCGTTCAATAAAACTTTAATATATGTACGCAACCGATTAGAAGGAACGCATGCTCTAACCAGTACTTGAATATTACGTTTGTTCGGCAATTAAGCAGTATTTTACCAAGTACATGTTAAACGCGGATCTCAAAACGTTATATTCTAATGAAACCTTTTATATGACGCTAGAATTTTGATATTTGTTCGTTTTCATGTACTCATATTGTATACTCGTACATACCTACCAACCTACCTACCTAACTACCTACCTACCTACCTACCTTCTTAGGCACCATTATACATAATTAAATAAATACAGCGCATACTACTACATATATAACGAAAAAACCCACACGTATCCATTAATTTACTATAATTATATTTGTTTATGCATAGGTTTTTCTGATACAACATTTTATGCATATAGGTATACCGCGTAATTACACGAATATTATGTACCTATATCTATAGTCGACTATACCTATACCTTCGTAAGTAATCTAAGTATTATTGCAATGGCAATTGGCACCGACAGGGTTACATTTTAAGATTAGAAATTTATTGCGGGCCTATAAATGGATACGATTTTGACTATAATAAGCTTATTATTGAAGCCTAAAGAAAAATTGATGGATTTATAAATATTTATACTTATGTAAAGATTACCTACTCGATAAACCTCTTTTCTTCAATACACACCTTCATAAAAATTCTACTGCTTAAGTACGTATATTCTAAATAAAAATAATTTTATGGGTACTAGGTACATGATATCTTTACACCTTTAATTGACTATTTACAATTTCTCTATGGTTTGTACCACAGAAGATAATCTTCTACAAATAATATCCTTTGCAAACAAATTTATTAAAAATAAATCATCATCTTTCACGCCAACGATGCCAACATTTCTAAATATTTTCTTCGTTTTTATTTACTCTTAATTTATCTATTTAGCTAGCTAGGGTTGTAATAAGAAAGATAGACTGTTCTTAAGTAAATAAAATGACGTATTGATGACAAGTTGAAAAACTGAAAACTTGACTTCAAAAGATGAACATATTAGATAATACAAATAAGATGACACAGGACATACAGAGTACAAAAATTGATGTAAACAATGAAGAATGAGGGTTAATTTCAAGTTATGTCCGAGACGCGACTCAAGACTTTCTAGAGAGGGCGATCCTTGTAGTAATAAAAATTTGCTTTTTTGACATTTTAGTAGCTCCAATATGGTAAGCTTTACAAGTACAAAATGAATAAATTTTTCACGAGCTCATGCATATTCAAGAGCTCTAAAGTCTTTCTTGGGCAATTCGGATAGGACACTCAGTCATCATAAATGATGAATTTTTGGAGTCATTTTGAATAAAGAAATACAGAGATTTAAGACTCTACATACTCTATTGGGGAATAAAAATATCAGAAAGGAAAACAAAAGAAAAAATTACCAACTCCAACGAATCGATGGAATTTTTTTTCAGATTTTGTTACTCGGTAGATTGCACGACAGGATCGATAAATTTCAGGAGAGAGACAGAACTGAACGATTTAAATCACTACGAATCAATCACGTTACTTCTAAATCCTGTCCAGATCATTTCAACATTAAACGAGAGGAAAATAAATAAAAATTATAGAAGAAAAAAAATTTTTCAATTTTCAAATCCTGAAATGGGCCGCATTGCACGCAGGTCAGCAATTGGAATTGTTTCCTTTGACCGTAGTACACGAACAGCATGGGAAATGTCACATTGGTAAAATGATCCATTTTTTATTTTTTCCAAAGTGTAAGCCTATGATTAGGGACGTAGCTGAAAATGCCAGTTTTTTTTTGAAGTATGTAATGTATAAAACATTGTTTATCTGGGTCTCAATTTTTTAAAATTAAGTAGATAAACAAGATATATTCGCGAGGGGAAAATTTTGATTTCCACACAACACTAGATTCACATTTATGAGCATTATTAATTTTTTTTTTTATAAATTATTGGCATTTCAACTTTTTATGTGATATAATCCAACTATATATCATCTAATGAACTCGAAACATATAATCCTAACCCTGTGACAATTTTACCTCGTCCTGCTCCAGCATAAGTCCAAATTTCACGTGTAATGTTTTTTAAAACAACATTTGAAACAAACTTTCGTCATAAAAAATTTCTCATTTTAACTGACTCCTTATCTTTCCTATCAGCAATTCAAAATAAATTCTCTGACTTTCAAATAATCCAAAATATACACGAAATTATATTAAGAATCCAAATTTCACAAAAAACAATAAAATTCATGTACATTCCTAGTCATGTAGGTATTGAAGGAAACGAAGAAATAGACAAATTGGTAAAATCAGCAGAGATTTACACCACACTAACTTTCCAGAACCCGAATGATATCAAAAATATCCTTTATCAGACTCAACTTGCCAGCTGGCAAAATCAATGGGACTCCAAAACCAAAAACAAGCTTTTCGTTCGCAAAAAAACCGTCCTACCATGGAAAAAACTTTCATTCCTTGAACGCACAGATGAAACAATCATTACACGTCTCAGAATCGGTCACACAAAAATAACCCACAGCCATCTATATCTACGAGCCTCCAAACTTATGTGTCAATTTTGCAACTCCCCTTTTTAACCCCTTTTGAACACTGGGCGTAAAAATCGTGGCAATTATAAACTCCCAGCATAAAAAAAAAAATAAAACAAAAAAAACATTCAGAATTTTGAAAAATTTCTTAGCATTTTTTTTAAATAATGCTCAACTTTTTTGTCAAACATAATGCATCTCTTGGTGGTCTAGATTTGCCAACACTTGATCATTTAGAATTGGTGGTCAGCAGTGGACTGTCAAGAATTGACCAAAAATAGTGAACTATCAACATCCACACCATCAGGATTTGGATTGTCAACTGTTGAAGGTGCAAATCCATCAGTACTTGACTACTAATAGCTGATAATCAACTGTAGATTGTTAAGAATTGACCAAAAATAATGGACTATCAACATACACATCATCAATATTTGGACTGTCAACTCTCGGCGGTCCCAGATCCCTCAGTACTTGACCTATTAATAGTTGATAGTCAACTGGAGATTGTCAAGAGTTGACCAAAAAAGTAGACTGTTAATATCTGCTCCATCAAGATTTGGACTGTCAACTTTTTAAAGTCCAAATCCAACAAGACTTGATCATCAATAGTTGATGGTCAATTGTGGACTGTCAATAATGGACCATCAAGATCTGGACTGTCAATAGCAGACCATCAACAGTTAATCAATATCTGGCCTAACAACATTTTGAACGTCAACTTGAATGTTGAGAAAAAAATGCTGGGTAAATTTTCGAAGTCTTTATTCTATCACTTCCCCAGTTCCCGCATAAGTCCAAATTTCATCTAAAGTGACATACCTTTAAAAAATACTCGTGATTTCTTTTTAACATTAGGAATTTTGAAAATTACTTAGCATTTTTTACATGATGTATAATTTTTTTTATCAAACGCAATCCAACTGTTGACGATCCAGATGTCAACAGCCTAGAATTGTTAACCATCAATGTTGAAAACCATTAAAACTCAGACCATTAAAATCTGAATAATTCGGATTTCGATTGTTCAGATTTTGATGGTTAACTGTAGAATGCTCTATTAAACATATTTCGATGTTGATATAATTTTTTATATATTGAAAATGAATTTGTCTAGTTCTTGAGTAAGTATAGGATAGATATAAGCAATTTTCAATTTTTCCAACCTCAATAAAGGGAGATTGAATTCATAAAAGCCGTATGTACATACGCCATTGCCAACGGTTGAAATAGGTGGAACAGTCTGATTCTCAAATTCTGGAATCATCACGAAACATTACTCGGAGTCTCACACAACCCACAAACAATTTTTCGACCGCATGAACCACCCTCACCCTACTTCTCTTAGCTTCTATGACAAAAAAAAATGTATTATCCTAATAAAAAAATCACCACGAAGGTGCATTTTTATGCTAGAAAATTAAAACTAACCATAATATGTAGGAGAAAAACGGGACTATATATCCATTTTTGAAATTTTTTTTCGCATTTCAGATATATCCTATGTTTGAAATACCAGTTTAGCCTAATTTTTTCAAATTTATTCAATCATGTTTTCATTCCAAAACAAATATTTTTAAATTTCAAACCCGAATATCTATATGTTGTTTCAAACCTGGAACAACGAAAGAAATATGCATTATGTACACATATTTTTTTCAAAATTTTTTTTCAATGTGAAAGACCTTCATAAATGCAAAAAACGATCCTTTTATTCATTTTTCCAGCTTGAAATATTCATTTGTCCCTTTTTGCTTTCGAAAACATTGTTGGGCGATTGTAAAATTGAAAGTCCTCGCACAACAAAACTAACCTCAAATTCATGTTCAAGGGGTCAAATTACCCCTATTTCGACATTTTATACGATAATTTTTCGTGAATTTATAATTTTTAATTTCTTGTTTGATTTTTTAGAAAAAGCCAAATCACTGATGAGTTTTCACAAATTAAGTTAAAAATTGCTTTTTGATAATTCAAATAAAATAAACGCAAATATGTAGTATATAGATCGGGATAATTTGACGGGGAAACACGAATTGAAGGTCAGTTTTTTTTGTGTAGATTCGAAAAAATTTACACGAATGTCCATAGTTTGACAAAATTCACCCTTTAAAGTACATACTTTTTACCTGTGTAAATGCACGTACTTTGAATTAAAAAAACGTACCTTTTTCTTCCGATTCCAAACAAACATACTCGCGATGAAATTGGCAACAATTTCAAGAAAACCTGTTATCATCTATTTTTTTTTTTTTTTTTCTTTTCAGAAGTGCCTACCGTTGATAACAGCGACTAATAAAATGTAAAATTATGTCCTAAAAACGGGTTTTCATAATCAATAAGTTAAATATCACTACAAAACGAAGTTCATTCAACGCATTCTTCAGCGGATATATGTACCGCGTCCCCCCTCCTACAGTATGGTGTCAAGCGGCGGCTTGTTTTTAAACTAGTTAATGTTTTTGACAAAATCGCATCGACATTTATGATTTCAAAATAACCTACTTAAGACGTATATAATAACTATAATTAATCGTTTACCGAGTATTCAACGTATACATTTTTATTACTAACGCATGGGTGAAAAATCTCAAACAAACGCGTTCATCTCGATTAAAATCCACATTTCGAATAACGCTGTCCGTGGAGTACTTAACTTGTGCAGTGTACGTAATATGGAACTCATTCAAAAAAGGAAATTCACGCCGTTGAACATTTCCCCCTAAAATTATCTTTCGTCGACCAAATAATAAACATTTCCAAAGATAATAAATATCCGCAAAAATCTCTGGAGAATGAGTCTTATCAAAAATATTAACATCTGCCTGAATTTACTTCCTTTACCACCAACGCAACGGTATTGTACTTGCGTATGTAAGTATACGAGCGCGACAAGCTAAACCAAATCCGCCAGTGGTCATTTGCAAAACAAAAGATGGAAATGGTTCTGCTTCAAAAAAAATACATATCGTTTTAGATGGGTACCGATTGTTTATACGTATACCGCATCCAGCGTGCATTTTTTATTATAGGAGAGAAAAAAAAATAAAGAATCAGTGTTGGCGTTCATCGATGATACCGATAAAGAAATCGCCTTTCACTGAAATCATTATCAGAAATATTAAGATGTAAAAACAATAAGCCTGGTATATAATCATTATAAATTTAGCTTTCGGCCAGCACCCACTACGCTTGTAGTTCATACAGTTATTTTAATACGCAGCATTGAATAAAATCATTCACACCGAAGATCCGCATCGTGAATAGGTGAACTTTAGACTAGAAGGTGCACAGCATTCGTTCGTAAACCTACTCGAATAATAATTCTAATTCGATATTTCATTCTTATTTTTTTAAAAGGTGGAAAAAACAGTCGACTTGGGATTTTTTTTTTTTTTTTGAGCTTTTAAATATGGTACTGGCGTATACGTACGTACTGTATTTCGATATTTTTTGGTGCAATGACCTAGTAAAATTTGTGAATGTAATGGAAATATAATACATGGTAGTCACGAATATAGTGAGTAACACCAGCCACCAGCACCTATAGCTATAGCTACTACCTATACCTACCGCGTATTCCAATAATCCTAACTACTCATTAGCACGAAAGCGACACGAAAATTTCGGTAGTCTACATTTTAGTATTTTAGTTTTCGCATAGTTTCAACTGTCGCGTTTTTAAAATCAACAATACCCCAACATTAAAGCTGCCACGTGAGGACGTTAACTAGCGCCAGTTTATTATGAAGTTTAAGCGAAGAAATTCACGCGCGGTAATTTATTAAACGAAAAGTACCTGCTGCAATTTTATATCAAATACCTGGAATATTTTTCTTAATATTAAGTATTTCTCGCTACCAACAACGGCGGACACCACTTATTAAAAACACGTGTATTTCGACAAAATTATAATTTCACTTTGAATTCTCCTCGGGCTAAATCAAGCTTCAAATGCTACACGCTGCGAGTTAAACTGCTGCACATTACACGTTCAGCAGCTATACGCGCCAGTACGAGAAATAAATACGTTCCTACATAGGTAAAGATGTATTCAATATATACCATATCTACAATAATTAAATATTGATGGGTAGAGGTAGAGGTACGTAGCTAATTAGACCTGTCATTCGTATCCCATAAAAACTATAAAAATTCGTCAACAAACGCCTATTGAAAGAAAGTTGCACCAATGTGTACCGGAATTTTTGATCAGACCAATGGAAATAAGTAGGTTAAATATACCTGTGTATTTATTTTAGTGTAAAACTAAAATTTCCAAAAAAAATTTGATTCTGGGAGAAACTGGATCCTCATATAGGCTCTGAGCTTTTGACTTTATGATTTATGTAAATTATAAGATACAAAATACGGCTAACTTCTGGCTTGATTCCTTCTTGTTACTCATTAAGAACTTTAAAAAAAACTCTGAACCCTTATGAATGTTTTAGGTACCACAATCAGTAACTTAGTTAAAATATTCCCTAAAGACGTACCTAATCCAAATTTTTTCCGAATGGTAGAGTTGGGTTGTAAAATGTTTTGAAAGGTATGTAGAGGATAAAGTTATTTATTTCGAATTTCAGTTCTCAAAAGTATAAAAAAAAAAAAAAAAACAGGAGTACGATTTACATAAGTCCAAGTAAAGTGAGGGCAAACATTTAAATTTGAAAAAAATGGAATTTTCTACTGACAAGTAACCGGTGGCGAGTGGGTAGGGCATTTTTCACAGACTCATGCATCCCCCTCCCCTCAGGAAAATTTATCAGGATTTAAGTTGAAACTTGAAAAAATACATCTTTTTTTTCCTTCAGAATTTTGCCATCGCTTCACTGGAGCTTGTTTATCAGGGTGGAGAGGGGGAAAAACAGACCTGGAACTTTAACCATTTTTACTCAGGATACTTATTTTGTGGGGGAAAGGCATCGTACAAAAATTGAACCCGGTGAAAGAGGAGCGATGACTAGGGGATCCTCAAAGTATTTCTCGATTAGCTCCGCCCAATTGTTAATATACCGTACCAAAAGATTGCAATCTGGAGAAATTGCTTTTCTGAATATCTTTGAAAAAATTTCATGTTTCTCCTACCATTCTAAAAAAATGTGAACCCTAAATCTTTAGATATTTTGGCTACTTGCATCTGTCTTGGAGCGGGGAAGGGGGCTTGCTGAAAATTTGTTTTGAAAAATAAGACGAAATTTTTTTGAAATTTTGAGAACAAGGAGAGGCAAAGTGAGTATGTTGACGTATTTCTAATCTCTCAATGCTCAATTTTACTGTTTTTTTTTTTCATCGTAAATAAGCTTAAATCTGAAAATTCTCCTACGACCCCCATATTCATACCATTAATTGCAGTTGAATGTTTTTAAAGCATTTTAGCTACAGAAAACCCAGAAAATTAGAATCACGTTGAATATAAATTTTCTGAAAATGTTCCATTGTAGAATAATAAAAAATTAATGCGGAAAAATTTCTTAATAACATGTATTATTATGTGTTATCAGAAATTTATTTTTTTTACCTGGTCTGCTGCCCACTAAAAGTTCATTAGGCCATCTTGAAAGAATTCCTGACTACTCGAGCCTGATTTTATAACTTTCAAATGGGTGATTTTTGTAAAAAAAAAGGGGGTTCGGTTTTTAATCAACATGGTAAGAATTTTCAATGCTGCAAACTTCAAAGAAATAAGGTGTTTCGTTCCCCAGGACATCCTTGCTGTTTAAGTCATAGTCTACTCGTACATTTGTCCTCTTTCTACAGTAGCATAGTCAAGAAAGGACTTTGACGATCCAACCCTCCCCCTCTCCTATTGAGTCCGAAAAACTTGATAATTTTTTTCCATTATGCTAATTTTTTTCCTTGAAATTTCTGATTTTTTGATCGTTAAAAAAAGCCATTTTTTCAAAATCTCGCCCTCGCTTCGCTTGGACACACTATTTGGTTTATTTTTATAAATTCGTACCCAAAAAATAGCGCACAGAAAAATTGTAAACCGCGTTTTATTAAGCCATTCCTGGTTACGCCCCATTGACTTTCAAACTGGCGCTTTTACATCTTCTTCCACAAGGGATCCCAATATGGCACCAACAAATTATACCATAACGATGATTTAAATAATTTTCAATCATACGTACACTAAGTACTGTAAAAATTTGAGGCAAAGGTTAAGGAGATTTTTTTCGAACATAAATGTACGTACAAGTCGTGAATTACATCAGAATTTTGAAAGCAATAATTACTTACATAAAATAAAATATAACCCTACATAGATGTATTAATTTAAGCGACTAAACTCAGGTAGGCAGGTATGATTAGTTTGTCGTGAATATTAGAATAACCGGTAAGGAAAAAAATAGAAATAATAAAGCATTTAAACGAATAGAAAACTCGAATTATTCATACAGTTTATAATCAAATAAAAGCTGAATAATTTAAATCGTGACGAATTAGCTACGAAGCATGAAATAAAAACGGAAAATCTATTACAACAGTCACATACGCACGAGTACAGAACACCTCGATAAGTAAGTACCTACCTGTAACGACCAAAGATTCGAAATTACACACGACTCAGCTCTCTTCAACCAACTTTACAGACGCTATAAATCTTTAAATCATAAACATAAAACAGTACAATTTTATAAATTCGCTATGTAAGGGAGTCAACCGTTCATTTACATCACAAAATTACCAGCTTAATACTGACGGTAACGATAGTTAAGGCAAAAGGAAAAGTGTACTCGAGTTTTATGGTGGGGTTTCTCATTAATTTTGAGCCTTAAAGTAAAAAGAAAATAAATTTTTTCTCAATCAAAGCATCTAATTCAAGTCCAAATGATATAACACTTTTAGGAGATAATTACATTTTTCAAAACTTCTAAAATCAAAATATCTGCGAAGTATGTTCCTGGTTTGAATAAAAATTATCGATAACAGGTTGTAATGTGACGTAATGTGTTAAAAGGAAAAATAAAGTTTCAATTAAATTAAACGGTAATTTCAATTTGAAACACGAAAAAAGAAAATATTTGAAAAAGTTCTCAAAGAAATTCCAAACTCCGCGCAGATATGTTACGGTTAATAAACTAATATTCATTACATTATTGAACCCTGTCCAATAATTTATTTTTTCATCATTTTTCAGATAGAGGCATACTCGGGTTATTTATGGATGCTTAATCTTTCTCTTCTGCTAATTTTCTGTCATTAAAACAAATAAATTTCAATTGACTTGCTATTTTAAGGCATGCAATGATAAGTAAGCAGTAAGTACGTACAGTAGGTACCTATATACTGGAATAAATTATCCATATCTAATTGCAAAAAATCAATACCTATAAATAGACGCGTAGCTAAGTATAAACTCAGTCACGTGTTAACAATACAAGATGGCTAACTCTTTTATACGTAAACTAACCATGCAATTAAAAAGCTTAAACATTTAAAACTTCAATTAAATAATTCCAGCGTTTATATGCACTGTAAGCCTTTGCCAAAAACAATTTTATACTTGAAATAATTAACGAGAGTTAATCGTTGAGCATACGTAATCTACCTATGTAAATTTTACGGCTAACAAGCTCTAAAAAATTAAAATTTTCCAAGTACCTACGTATAAAGTATAATTAAATAATCTCGTCGCTGTTGAATGCATAAAATTCATATACTTTTAAATAACTATACGAGATAGGTTCCTTCTTTCGTTTGTTGGTTTTTTTTTTCCGCTAAATTTTACTCGTTGCAAATTCTATATAACTTAAAGCAGGTTTCACGTGTCGCTATTCTCATTATCGTTAATTATGATTTTTGATAAATATAAAAATAATAGTTAACAGTTTAAAAAGATTTTGTTTTTAAGTTATTAGTTACCAGCAGCGTGTTCTAAATTTGTTATAGGAATATGTAATAAGTAACACGCCAATTATAAAACCATTATTAATGTCTATGAAATCACGCAAGAATCCATTTTAACGTTTCAACTAAACGCGTACCCGTTAACTCTTGTATATAATGTAATAAGTATGTACCTTACCACTTACAAGTATAGACTAATTTTGAAATTTGATAAATCGATTAAGAAATTCAACGGAAAAATATCCGAATGTATTTGAAAATTGTTTTTAGTTTAGAAAAAAAAAAAAAAAGAACCAAATGAATAAAAAAGAGGAAAATACAGGTAGGTAAGTAAATAAAAAACAAACAAAATAGGTATACCTATTTTTTTCTACTCAAACAAGCCGACTTTTCATTAATAAAAGAAGCAAACTTCTACAAAAGCCTAAACTAGTAGGAATAGCAGGTAGGTATATAAATACCCACAATCCATTGAATAAATAAATAAATAAATCGATGTTTTACTATAAAAGCAGGTAAACTTGAGATGACTTTTGATACTTAGTTAAATAGTAAATGTTTTAAAAACACCTAATTGCGTACAGGTATAGATAAGTCGGAAGTAAGGCTATAAAAGGACATCCTTTGATTTTGTTTTTCATTTCAATGGGTATTTATTTAATCGGTAAAATGTTCTTAATTGTTCTTCCGACCTTTTCTTTCATCGATATAATAAACCAATTTTTTACCAGACGCTTGTATACGCATTTCCGATAGTAAACAGACCCCTTTTGGATAGAAAAAAAATCATATCGACCAAAAAAATCATCAAAAACAAACTAATAATATCTTTCGTTTAACCACGCAAAAATTTTCAGTTCGCATGAATCATTGGAAAAAATTCCTTATTTACGATAAAAAAAAAAAAAAAAAAAAAAAAAAAAAAAAAAAAAAAACAAAAAATCCAAAATTAAAACGATTAGTTAGATATAGAAAAAAAAAAAAAAAAAAATGATGAAGTGGAAAGAAACAAGCTGAACCAGGCCAGAGGTAAGTTCGTTGCTGGTAACATATCATCGAAGCAACTAGGTTTAACCTAGTCCTTTGACTTGGTTATATTACACGGAAAAGCGGAGAAGGCGGGTACGACAGGTAACACTTGAAAGAAGCCGCTATGACCGGCAACGCCTAATTGGAAGGTTGAGGTGTGTGTTCTGTGTGGTCTTGAAAGAGTGCCGACTCAAATCTCCTAATAACTTCATCCTTACCGATAGTACCGTGTGGCTACTATCTTTACAAGAAAACATTATCCAATAAATTTTTCTAACCCGTTTCTTCGCTGCTCGTGTGGTAAGCGAAGGCGAAACGAACGAAAGGAATGAAAAAAAAAAACATATGTATTTTTCACACATGTCTTTTGTAGCCTATCAATTTCGTGTGAAAAATGAATTAATTAATGTGAATTAACGAATCGTTTATTGACAAGTTAATAAAAAAAATAAAAAAAAATTCTAACACGAATTACCGATGTTTCCAGTCGTTGGTATTTATGAATTCGATTCGAGTATTTGGGGCGATATTTTTTTTTCGATTCGGAAATTTTACACGGAGCTTCCAACAGGCCACTTTGAGGTACCAAGAAACCCCTATAATGAACACTTTGCGCCAAAAATTTAAACTACTTAGGCCTACTTGAAATCAAATACTGAAAACAAATAGTCAAATTAATTAGGAATTTCATGAAATTTACTTAATTCAAAAAAATTTTTTTCATCTCTCGAATCTCGTTTACCATGGTGTTTCGTTATAATGTTACCATTTACATGAGGATTTCAATTCAAATCGTTCTAAAGCAAAAAGTAGCCATCGTAGGCTGTAGGTTTAAATGAAATGAATTGTTTCTTCATCTTTCAGCTACAAAATGCCGCAAACCGCGTTTCGATATTTATTTTTGTCTTTTAGTTATGAATGTTTTAGTCAACTGAAATCAACGAAAATGAGCAGCAATGAAAAACTTTCTAACCCCTAAGACTCTTGAAAAACCATGACAACGATAGATAAAAATTTTGGAGGATGAGGGGGGAGGAAGAAGGATATCAACAAAATCCATTTTGGGGTCCTAAAAGATCATTACGAGCCCCAAAGTTTTTTTTCAACGTAATTTTCCAATTGTTGATAATTTTGTCTTTGAAGCTGATTTATGAGACAATCATGAGATCGATCAAAAATATCAATGGTATTTTGTACAGCCTATTCAATTTAGAGTGGAATACCGTCATTGTTGAGCTCAGCCATGAATTTATGATTTTTTTACATTCTTTTTACTAAAAAGAAGTCCAAAATTGAGGTGTTTTAATAAAGATCTAAACAGTTTTGCTAAGCGTTCGAGTTTGAAATTTATTTTTTTCAAAATTTTTGCAAAATAGTTACCAAAACAGTTTCTATGCCAAAATGATGAACAAACATTGGAGAATCTACAAAGAAATTTTCGAATGTCTGGATTCGGTTGGAGAGGGGAGGGGGAGGGGTTATCAACTACTGGAAAAAGAAAATCGTGTGCTTACCAATAGTTAATAACTCAAAAAATTATATCAATTTGAGGTACCCTTGCGCATTTAAAAATTTATCATCCAATTCACACTAGAAAATTGTATAAACTTACATCACATCTTATAGTTATTAGAAATTTTTAATTATGAACGAATTATTATTTTTTTTACATTTGCTGCAGTTGATAGCCTCTACCCCCCCCCCCTCCTTCAAAGTGACATTTAGGACAGCAAATATTGATATTTAGATCAATGAAGCACTATTTTGAACACTTTTTGAGTTATCAACTAGTGGCAAGTAGGCTTAGGTTGATTTGGAATTTTTTCCAGAGACAGGTGATTTAGCTGGAGGATTAACAACGCTGGGATGGATGGAGTACACATTGAGTATAATACAGAATTTTTTGATCATTACATGCGACTTGAGTAGCAAAAATCAACTACTGGTAAATTACTTTATTTCTCGTTATCGTTAATTTCTGACGAAAAATTTTATAATTAAAAGACAAAAATAGATATCGAAACGCAGTTTGCGGCATTTTGTAGTTGAAAGACGAAAGAATAACTCGTTCATTTAAATCAAAGGTCTACGATCGAATTGAAATCCTCGTATAAATTGTAACATCATAATGAAACACACTATATAAGCATAACAATACGTACGAAAGTTTATACTGGAAGGAGCTAGTAAGGAGACTTAACATAGGCGTTGATTCAAAGTTTAACCCTTTTACTTAAATCACCCACCTACATCGAGTCCAATGATGCTTGAAAAATGGTAACGCTTTTACGGATAAATAAAAGGGAAAGAAAAAGAAATTATCACGCATTCGAGCAAGACTATAGAATGGTGCTTGTGGTTACTACATTAATTTCCCATTAGGTAGGTATCTTATTATAAATGTTTGACGCAACTTTTATCCGAACAGCAGCAGCAGTTAAAATAACCGCAATTAAAGTTCAAAGTATTTGGGAAAATGGTCGGTATTATTAATAACGAAACCGCAGTTCTTATAATGGACACAATTATCCGACTCGATTACAATAATTGAATTTATCAAGAGGTTCGATTTAATGTCGCACGAACGTGAAAATTATTCTCATCAAATTGCTCCACATTAAACGAAGGTGAAGCTTCGCGGAGGTAACTTACTGGCGTTACGTTTGCGGTAACACCTTTGTTATGGCTTGATGCACATATCAATGATTTTGAACTGTAATCTTTTAAAAAACTATTATGGTTTTTTGGACCACCATTTGAGTGTTAAATTAGTGCATGAATATTTGAAGTTGTTCTGCTCAATTATAGTAACGGTGAGAACATCCACAAGCACAAAAAACTGGACGAACGAAAATAATAAAAAATAATTCTTTGCGGTTCGCTGGAAAATCTTCACGTTTTTATCATTTAAAAGAATTATTCATTTGTACGTGATCGGCGTGGGTGGGAGTTTAATAAACTCGCCTGGGTGAAAAAGCAAAAATAGTATCACACATGGAAATATGCATAAGTATACATACGTTACACACAGGTAACCAAATGTCAACACCTTCATTAAGTACAAGTACATCTACATACACAACAGGTACATAGGTATCTACTATAACACCTATACTTACCTACCTACTCTGTTTATAATTATTTCTACGGTTAATTGGTCGAGAACTTAAATTTTCAAAAAAAAAAAAAATTTGGCACGAAAAAAAAACTCAAGTCGAGATAATTCTTTTGTAAGTATACTGTTCAAATAATGGCTTCCAAAAGGAAATGTACTTTCCTTTGAAATTTTTTCCTAGCTGCAAAATCTTGGCGCTGCGAACGTGATGCTACTTCCTATCATACTCTACAATTAAATAAGATACGGTCTGATGAAATTTAACTAGTCTTTTCTAAATTATTATATTTTCCTTCGAGCTCGCTTATCAGCAATCCGCAGGCTCGGTATCAAATTATAACTATAAATCTAAAAAAATAAGATTCAACAATGAACAGCATGTCGATACAATTTCCAGCTTACACAAGTATTTTATAAATAATTCATGTTTCATTGTTTTCGCTCCAGTATTATTTTCTCGTTTCAAATTACTAATTTTAATGTTGAAAACCCCAACAATTATCAACTTCCCAACGTTTTTTTTCCTTCTTTTTTCCTTTCTTCTTACACTTTTCCACATCTCGTTTGTAAAAATATTTGAAATAGGTACGTGTGTCGTTGAAATTGATGCGGTACTATAGTTTCTAAGTATAAGATTATTCAATTCGTCTAATTACTCAATTTTAATTTACTTAGCCCATTACCGCGATAGAACAGATTTTGAAGAAGAAAAAAAAATTGATCTAAAATTATAAGCAACCAAGTTGATTAACATTTTTGTAATCATTACCTAGGGATTCTCATATTTTCACTTCCAAGTTTTTCTTCATTTACATAAGTACATAGATACGAGTGCTGGCGAGTGTAAAACTGGTCATATACATACAGTAATTAGGCTATTTACCTACTTCAGAAAATAATCAGCTAAGATTTATCCCTGAGAATACGTATACTTAGTTGGTTAAATGTCCATGTAATCAATGAACCGTTTTTTTTTTCTTCACAATTATAGCATAAAAATATTCTACTGAAGCATTGCTGGTAAAAATATGAATTAAAAAACATGAGCATTCTAATTAGCTTATTCAATTTGAAGCCAACATTAAATTTATGTCATTCTTTAATAATAAGTAAGTATTACATTATGATTATGAAAAAGTTTCGTATTTTTTTCGTTTAATATTTCATCTTTCATTTTTCAAATTTTTATGGTTTAAATTCGTATCAACGTAACAAATTCAGTAGAGCACAGAAATCGAAAAAAAAAAAAAAAAGGAGTAAATCTTATGAGCATTCATTTGAACTCATAAAAGTTCAAGTGATGGTTCTACTTACTGTAACATTAAAATATTACCCTTAATTTTATCGCGGTTCATAACTTTTTTCTGAAGAAATAATCGCAAAATTCATGACAGTAAAACTGTAATACTTACATACCGAAAGTTTAACCTACCTCTCATCCCATCGGTAAATATTCACTGTCACCACCAAAAATTACACAGCGCTTATAATAATAATATTGTTCATTAAAGTTGATGGAAAAAATCCATAAATTTTGATACGAGGAGGTTAAATTAAGCTGACAAGGATTATCAAATAACTACAATACTCACCTTCCTAGAAATATGATTAAACTTAGATACATAAAAAAGATCTCAATTCAACAAGGAAGATACTCATTGTTTTCCATACTATTTATAACCAAAATTGTTCTGTTTTCGTTGACATAAAAGCTGAGATTTCACAAAGTTCATAGCAATATTTGAAAATTTAGGAATATTTTTACCAAATCACCATAATAGTTGTTTAGTATCACAAATTTACAAGGATCAACATTAAGAAGTGTGGAGCATTCCACTCGCATCATCATAATGAAACAAAGACCATTGAAAACTTGATTTTTTCATAACAAAACAAGCTAAAGCTTTGAAATAATGAAATTTGTAATGCTTAAAAATATTCCTTTTTCAAAATTTTGGGTTCGCTTCGTGCAAGAGTATACCTGTGTGGCTAAGCATCACATATACTTCTGCAAGGATAAAACAAAGATCGAAGTTTACATTTTGAATTTTACACATTGATTTGAAAAAACAATTAAGACTTCACTCATCCAAACATCTATAGAAAATTTGACCAACCTTTCCGCATTGAGAAATTTTAAAAGATGCCAAATAACAGTTGTAGAAGACGATATTTCATCTCATTGTAATATTCAAGATGTAAATTTTTAATTTCATCAAATAAACGTAGGGACACGCAGGGAAAGTCCAGGCTCTACGGGGGAGGGAGATGAATAGCATAGGTATATTCAGCGAATGGTGCAATTTTATAAGAACAAACAGTTAGGCTCTTGTGCACTCTCCCCGAGAGAAATCCCCCTTTCGGCTCTCTGCCAGGGTTTAAATATGAACGTATCTACAGTTCTTGAATTTTCTTTTCAAAAGATTTTACCACTGTCTTTGATTGATATTTCTTCCTCTTAAACTGATTAGAAAAGCTGAAAAGTAGGTTTGATAATACATATTGAAACTAGTTTTATAAGGAAAAAAAATTTTGAAAAATTATAGTCATTGGGAATGTGGAGGATAAGTTTAAATATTGTCAGTAGAAATCGAATTTTCATACAAAAGTGAAATAGTTTGTTTTTAAATTACCTACTTACACATCTGCATAAAAGCTGTGAATAATATTAATATTTTTTTTTTACATTTGGCTAGTATAGAAGATTTCAAAGTCAAGGAACAGCAATTATAATAACCCTACTACTTTGTAGCTGAGGTAATAAAAAAGCTGCATTATTCATATCAAGAATGCTCAGAGTTTAGTTTTGTAAATAATGCATGTACAAATGTCAGAGTAAGACAGGTGAGGCTAAGATTCAAAACGTTTTTAAGGAGCCAAACCAAAAAAAAAAAAAGTTCGAAATTGGCTTGTTATGGGGTACTGGGTGACGATTGAAAGGGGTCAAATTTTCTTCACGGAAAAAAATTAAGAATAGTGCCTCAAACATCTTACTCGTATGTCGTCTTTAGGTTAAAAATGTCTTTCAACTGCCATGAGCACATAAAGTACGCAAGAGAAAAGTACTTATTACAGGAAAATTATAACATTAACATCTAATAGACACATAATGTACATGTGTAGGTGGAAAAATTTTTAATACGACGCTCTTCAGCGGCGTATTCATATGAAGCACTCACAGGTTCAAAGACTTCCCCTGTACCCAATTCAGCTAGGAGAATCGCTGATATATATGCTACATTCACCTCCCCTCAAAAACCTTCATTTTTCTCCATACAATGTTTGAAAATTCCTATTTCTTTTCAAAATTGCTCCCTCTTTTCATCTTAACAAATGAGATCTGAAATGCAGTTTTAATGCCTCATGCACTTTTTTTTTTTAAATACCTTCCCTCACCTTATCACTACAGAAAACTAGAAACCCTTCCCTCATTCGACAAATTCTTGGACACGCTTCTGAATCTTAAACTTTCCATTGAATTTTTATTGGTTCTTTAAAAATGAATTGATAAGCCCAAGCCCCGAAACACTCCAAAACTTTAGTCTGAGAAGAAAAGTGTTGTGTATGAAAATATTGGAAAAAATTTAGCTCTCACTCCACTCGGACATTTGGTAGTTCCTAATTTTTTCCTTCTTTGAATTATATTTCACAGTTAAGCATATTAATATTAACCAATTTCTAGGTTTTATCTTTAACATGACTGAGAACTTCGATCAAATCAGCCACTGTGAAGTAGAAGGTATTTTTGAATGAAAAATCCCCAGAAGTCTTAACACTCGTGGGACCCTAACTATTCAGAGGATGTATAAATTGACCAAATTTATCCAAAAATACATTTTTCGTCCATTAAAACTGAGTTATTCTTCAAAGATTTTTGCTCTTGCATCGCTCCGGCGCACAGTGTATACAATTTTCCTACGAAAATCATCGTTGATTATGAGAAGAAATAAACAGAATTTGAGTTGAAAATTTTATAATTGTAGTTGACATCCTTTACGGCTTTTCGCCCTTCCCTGAAAAAGTCCATGTTGCATTCCTGAACATTGTTTCACAATTTGTTTGGAAAAATATTCTATTAAATTGATTTTTATATCAATGTTTTAAATTTCATGGGCTTACTAAATGAATGAAAAATTATGTTAAATAGTTGGGAGGAGGAGGAGGAGGAGGAG
>FIZR01022552.1:0-24595 GCA_900060175.1 Ferrisia virgata
TTTTTAATTTCAGAAAATCTAAAAAAAAAAAAAAAAAAAAAAACATTTGAAATTCCAAATTTTTTTGAGCGCTCGAACCAACTTTAAATATGGTTATTAGACATCAGAAAAAAAAAATGAAAGTAGAGATTATAATAATTAGTTCTTCGTATGAGCAATTTTTCTCATAAACAAAGCGAACATTAAGCTAGAAAATTTTGTTGTGAGTCAGCCAGAAAAATATACGCGTAATGATTTCGTTGAATTTTACACGGTAATTTTAGTTGGCGATTTAATCGTGTTTATTTTATGTATGAATTTTTTTGTCATTTTCTTTTGTGTGTATGTAATGTAATTTTTTTTTCGTAAGTACAACAAAAGTATTATAGGTGGTCTTCGCTGGCCTCGTTGCTGATTCAATTACTCATTCGAGTCTTGTTCGGATATAAATTACACATCTTTTAAATTTACAAAACTGATACGTATTATATTTTTCATGTAGTAAGATCAGTAAGGTGGGGGGGGGGGACTCTGAGAAAAAAATGAAACCAAAACCATCTTAGTTGAGTTCAGTTTTCGGCGAAGAGCTTTTTGTGAAAAAAAATTGTTAATTTTGTGTTTTTTGACGTTTTTATTTATTTATTTTTTTTTTTCGTAGCTACGTTTTTGAATTGAAAACGCGTGATGTTTCATTTAGGAAAGTAGATGGGTCTCGGTGTCTTGTCTATTTTACTCTGCTCACCGCATTTTTATTTGCTGCGTACAATTTTGAAACGCGTATCGTATTACGCTAAGAGATGCGGTGTACGGAATAAGGTGCCTATAAAATGATCGCATTTTAAAAGCCTGTTCGAAATATATGTCTCAATTATTTAGCCATGTGTAGTTGTTGGTAATAGTTGATATGGGTAAGTGATGGGTAGATGTGTAAGGGAGAGAGGATTGTGTTTCTTTTAATGGCGTGAATTTAATGTCAAACAGTGTCAGCCTGTGTATAAGCACATTGAAGCTATAGAATATATAGAGCTTTATATTGTTACTTCAGCAGCAGCGAGTATTCGTTATTTATATTGATTGCTCGTATGTTATGTATGTTTCAGGTTGCTGGATCAATTATTGGCAAAGGAGGCGGTAACATCGCGAGATTGAGATCAGACGTGAGTATTGTAGAATATTTTACGTACAAGTCTTACCTACGTACAGTGTGTTAGGGTTGTTAAAAAAAAAAAAAAAAAAAAAAAAAAAAAAAAAAAAAAAGGAAAGAAAAAATGGGAAAAAGTTTTTTTTTTTTTTTTTTTTTTAAAAAAAAAAAAAAAAAAAGAAAGAAAGGAAGAGAAAATTGGAAGAAGTATCGTTTTTTTTTTTTTTTTATTTATTCACTCGATTTTCTCGCAGAATTGGAAACGAAACGAAAAAGGATAAGTATAGGAAAATAGGATAACAATTTAGTAGTAATAATTTACAGTATTACGACGCGTGGAACAAATTGCCAAAAGGAAAAAAATAAAATGAAAAAAAAATTCTGTAAAACAGTTTACTCGATGAATATTGTTCAAGTTACTACGATTTGGTGTTCTGTGTTGGTTTTTTTTTTTCCGACATATATACTATTCTTTGCGTCGTATTTCCCTTAGTGATAAGTAGCGATGATTAATAGTCTTTTTCTAGGATTGATTTGCAATTAATTTTTTCTTAACCATGCAAAAGAAATTAATGCCATATGGTAAACTTTTGTTCTCTCTCCCATATATGTGTATTGCTCTGTGTCTGCGTCCGTTGCCCTGTCACATACAAACACACTGTCGTAACCCTTCAATATACGAATACCACGACCACGACCACGACCACCACCGAATACGACGCACACCACGAAAATGACCTGTGAACGATGTGGCCACCACCAATATCCCTGTCCAACGCCCGACCCGGCCCACGCCCATGGCCTCTCAACCGGATGCTCTACATGTGCCGTGAATATGCACGAAAAACTACCACCACCACCACTCGTTGGCAACCCTATGCCCGCCCGTTTAATATAAACCGTAATCGAGCAGTTTGTGGCGAAAGTCACTGTCCCCGATTGCCCTGGGCCAGAACGGTAATAGCTTATTTCAATTTAATTTATACTTATAGACTACTCTACTCTTAACCTACATTCTGTTCCATATTTCATGCAGTTTTTTTTTTTACTTTTTTTTATTGCGTATTATTTTAGTTCTTTTGTATGTTAGAGTTGTTTTTTTTTTTTCGTTGTTGTTGTTGTTGTTGATGGTGATGTTGATGTTGATGATGGTGTTGATGATGATGACGTTTTTTTTGTAGTCTTTTTTTTTTCATTTTGGTTTGTTTATTATTGCGTTTTAATGTTATACTGATTTATTTATTTATTTATTATTTTTTTTAATTTTTCGATTACCTTACCAATGATGCAAGTTTACCTTGAAATTGAAAAAATTTGTGTTTGGATCTAATCATCTCTAGCCCTCTGGGGGTGTTGAAAAAAAATAACTTGCATCGAATTTTCAATTTTGTTACCTTTATTTTATTATCCTTTTTTTTCATTTTTTTTTTAAATTTCAAATTAATTTTTACTATGTTTATGCACCGTTTGTTATGAGTTTTCTTTTAATTGTGTAATTCTTTTTTTAGGATTTTGTATATATTTATGTAATTTATGTAAGGTGATGATGATGATGATGATGATGAGTGTTTTGATGGAAAATTTGAATACGTTTGGTTTATAGCACGATTGAAAAGTCCTGATGGGTGATTTTTATTTTTTGTTCTGCACATATTTAGGGTGTCCAATCCAAAAAAAAAATGTTTAAAAAGTATTTTTCTCAAAAAAAAAATCAAATGCTGATGCTTTGTTTCGGTTTGATTTTTTTTCCTACATTTTACAGAAACTTCAAAAAACTGTCATTTTTTCGGTTTTAAGGTGTAAAATGTTGAGAAAAGATATTCATTCAAAATGTTATTTTACAGCTGAAAAAACTGTAGAAATGTTCAAACAATGTGGAAAGTGATGAAAAAAAATCGCTCAGAGTGTCATTTTTCAATTCAATAATAATTATAAAAAAATTAGCTCAGAAAAAATCCTTAAAAAACGTTAATTTTTTATTTTAAGGTGTAAAATATTGTAAAATCTTGCGGAATATTATTTTGCAGCTCAGAATAGAGAGAAAAATTTTTGAAAAAAGGTCTGGAATAGTGAAAAAATTGTTCAAAATGTAATTTTGCGGCTTAAAAAATGTATGCGAAAAACTCTTGATCTCAAAAGCATCAAATTAAAGTTTTCAAAACAAAATTCACCAAGTCATTACAGTCCGTCCAAATGTCCAATGTGTACCATTAGGAAACCAAACCAACATACAGGGTGTCCTATGAAAATTCTGCCAAAATGTAACCGTAGGTAGTACTCGCAGAGACGAACAAAAAACGTTTACGAAAATGAAAAATACTAATAAAAGTTGAAAGAAAATGTTCCGTTCGTAAAAATGTTCATAAAATTGAAATTGAAGAAAGAAAATGTCGAAAGTGAATTTTTTTCTGCGCATATTCCCACGAGGGAAATTTTTTTCATCGCAAACTAAATTCTGAGACCTTTGATGGACGCTACATGTCTTTTAAAGTAATTTCGGTTAATTACAAAAAATTGTAAAAATGAAAATTTACAGAACTGTGTTGTTTTGAAACATTGAAATTTTTTAAAATGTAATTTAAAATTTTTTTCATCAATCTTGCTTCTCAAGTTTTCATTTTTTCAACTTTTTGTAAATAACTAATATTGTTCTGAAAGATATGTGCTGTCTACCAAGGGTCGCAAATTTTGGTTCGCGATGAAAAAAATTTCCCGCATGGAAAAATGTACAGAAAAAATTTACTTCAACGCTTCATACTTTCGTAAATATTAATTTTATAGAAATTGTTTAAAAACCATCTACCTTTTACTTTTATTTAATATTTTCATTTTCGCAATCAAATTCATGTCCTTGAAAAAATTTATTGTTGCAGAAAAAAGCGTCGTAGCCTGTTCAATTTTCAAAATAGGCAACCTATTGTGATAACGTTTTTTATTCGTCTTCGCGACTACTGCCTATGGTTACATTTTGGCAGACTTTCATAGTACACTAGTATACCTTTGGTATTAATTCGAATTTTTTTTAATAAAATATATTTCGTAATTTTTTGGACACCCTGTATGTGAGTAAAAAAAATTTTTCATCTGTGTAGAAAACACATTTCACGCTAAATTCCACAATCATCTCGCTGTTTCAGTTTTGTAATGAAAAAATAAAGTTGAAAACGACCGATCGAGATTTTTCATCCACCCTGTATGTTGAATACGAAAAAACAGAAAATAATGTAACGAATTTTGTTCATGCTTGAAAATTAAAGGAAATGTATGAGATTGGTGGTATTCTAGTTGTTTACCGAGTGGATTCGAAAGTTCGAGTAGGCAAATTATTCTAGGGTCTGTTTGTGTACGAGGATGACCGAGCGAATGATGCTGAATAAATTTTTTACAAATAATAGATTAAAGTATTGACTGATAGATTAAGAGAATTCGTTCTTCTAGTGTAATTTTAGTTAAATTTCATATTTTCACATGGTTGGTATTGACGAGGTACCTTTTCTTCGCTAATACTTTCTTTTCACTGGTGTAATGAAAATTTATTTACGATACATTTACTTCCCCTCCCGACCTCCTCTGTTCCCTTACGTCCAACTTATCTACCTGATTTTATTATATATATATATATATATTTTTTAGCAAATTTAACTCATTCCCTTATCATTCCAAAACATCTGCAAGTCGTCTTCATTATTGTTACTCTGGTTGTGAAGATGCCCTCTTGTTGTTCAGAATTAACTTACGCACGAGTCCTTATTGGCCCATATTCAAAGTCAACGATCATTTCATTATGTGATTCTCGTGACGATTATTGTTTTATTTAAATTTTCGTCCGTTGTTATCTTTTGTCTTTGTTGTATTCTCCTGTCTACATTTCGATCATCCTGTTGTACGGAGTGGGGATTTCTGCCACCAACTTTTCAACGTTATCAGTAGCATGAATGTATGTTATATCTACCGTACGTCGATAAATTTCCCATCCGCCCGATTGGCTACATTAATTAGTGAATTAAAATGTTGGTAATGATCCAACGTGATCCGAATGCTTACTTTATGGCAAGCATGTGTCCTAATAAAAGTGGAAATTCATTTCGTTTATCTCTCTCGAAGTTTTCCCTCTTCGTACAATGTACATGCTCAATCGGATCTGCATTTCGTTTTGTATTGTGTTTTTGAATAAAAACCTACCTACATAGTACCTATTACCTAGCTCCCTTTATGCCTAGTACCTACCTATCCATCTATATATATATATATTATATATTCTATACGTATATACCTACCTACTTGATTATTATACGAAGGTATAGAATAGATACGTATTTTATTATTGCGACGAGCGAGGTACATTATTCAAGTAGATGAAAGACGCGAATACGAACAAAACAAGAGGAAAGCGGTGTAGGTTCAACAGTGTACACAACAGTTCACGCGAGTATATTTCATTGATGAATAGGTACCAGGTACCTTATTTTATCGGTCTTCTTGTTCTTCTGCCTAAACTTACTAAGCTACCGTAAGGTGCATGAGTTTCTGTCGGTTTCTCTTTGTTGTGTAGTGAGGTGCTTGTGATATTGTTGTTGTTGTTGTTGTTGTTTAGGTAGAAAATCAATGGCACTACGTTTACCCTGCCCTTCTCATCGAAGATGTTGTATTTGTACGTGTATACCAGTTTACCTACCCTTGCAGTATCTTTGTTGTTTTTTTTTCTGTAGATTTTGCCTCCCAATTTTCTGGGTCATCTGAAATGAAGAGGAAGATTAATTGGAATTTTATGCTGATTCACGTTTGCTGACTAGTGAAAAAAAAAATTATGAATTTTCTAGCATGATAAGGGGGGGGGGGTGGAATTGAAACACGCGACCTGCGGTAAAACAAATATTAAAAATGGTGGCGATCTTGTTCATTCCACGAATCTTTGAAATTCAACGTAAATTTTATTTTGATGGTTTTAGATTTTCGATATTATGATTTTAATGAATTTCAGTTCTCTGCGTAGCAAATTTCAGCCTCCAAGAGCTAAAAGCCAGGAATGCTGGCAAATTATACAAATTCTTCTCCCACTTATCTACTAATCGCTGTAGGAGGTTGGTTTTCCATTCTTCGTCATTTGATTCAAAAACGAACTGTTTTTTTTACAATTTCCAGGTGTATCTAAATTTTTGGACATTTTTCACGAATTGTTTGGTCACATTAGATTTTTTTCTTTCCCTAAACCATTGATACCAAGTGCTGAAAGCCCAATCACCCAAATCGAATACACGACACGTCTGAAAATGGTTTAAATGTACTTCTAAAAACTGTACAACGAATTTTTATCAATTTTCCCCTCACCCCCATCGCCGCCTTAATAGTTGTGCCACTTCATTCGATTCGTATTCGTACTGGAAAAAAAAAGTCAGGCAACGTAGTCTTCAGAGAAACCTTTTTCGAAGGTCGGAACTGGAGTCTAAAGTGAGATATTCAAAATAGGACGAGCTTAGCTCCAGTACTGTGGATTAATAATGTTCAGAATTTATGGAGTGTACCGCAGGAGCTAAAGTTCAATATTGAAAATGAACCACAGGACGAACTGGTATTCTAGAAAGAGTCTAGTTTGAGAGAAATGGAATTCGGAAGCGTTAATTTTCGATTGAGCAGTTGGTTTCCTATTTTTCTCGCTCGGTATTAAGTTTAAGAGCTCCTGAATTTCTTGATTGAAGCCTTGCGGGGAAAATCCTCATATCTCCCTTCCTAATTGACCTAGGAGGCTGATTTTTGGATACGTTATGCAACTTCGGATTCTTTATCATTTAGCTCAAAAAGTAGCAATCTTTGGGATTTTAGCTCCTCAGCACACACCCCCCCCCCCAATTTGAGCACAGCTTGATTTGAAAACATTCAACTTGAAAAATTGCTAAACTCCAAATCGTATAAATGTTTCAGGCGTTGAAAAATTACTTGTTTTTTTTTCTGGAAGGTTTTGCGAGAATTTTTAATGTAGATTTATGCGTATTCTTTCGTGTTGTTCGCATAGCTTCTGAGCACCCCCCCCCTCCCCCAAATTTGGGTATAACTGAATTTTGACTCTATGTTGACCCCACTTCTGAATATCAAATCCTCTACTGATCTAAACCTATTTCTTAAATTTAATCGATTTTGTTCGGTATCAAGCTAAGCAAATAATTTTTAGTTATGGGAAAAAAATTTTAAAAATGGAGATAAACATCAGACATGGCCAAAAATTGGCGTAATGGTCTTTCACAGCTTCGAAACGAATTTCGTTGATTCTCTCCCCCCCTCCCCCATCCGCCGTTGGTTAATAGTTTGTATTCACAATGTGAGATTGGAAAATCAGGCCCAAAAAGGAGCAAATATCTGGCTTGGTTACAAATGGTTTCAAAGGTCTTCTAGGATCTAAAAATGAATTTCGTTGATAATTTCCCCTCTATCCACTGTAAGTTTGAAGTTTCTTAATAGTCTGGTTTTCACAGGAAATCAGGCTAATGATTCATGACTTGATTGCACCTTTTTTTTTTTTTGGTCGATGTTCATAGGGTATAATCTCACTTCTCCTCTTCTCGCTTGTTTTCAAATTGTGTACTTTTGAAGCGAGTGCTTGTACTGAATTTTTTCCTAGCTACGTGCAAAAAGTACATGTACGATTATATTTTCATTTTACATGGCAATAGATGGTTTTCGATACGTTGCGATATGTTCAGTTCACCCAACGTACTCGTATATGTGCATAATATATCACGCACACGCACACACACTCACACCCCGCTCTTTAAATGATCACTCTACCGCGAAAATTTAAAACAGTTTCGTATCACAACCACTATGTGGGCAGCTTGTTGTTACCCACCCTCGCCGACAATGTCGTTACATTAATTAATACTTAGGTTAGGTACCTACTACCTACTACATCCTTTTATGAAATATACTATTTGAAAAATGGGCTAAAGAGTTTACCCCTCTTTTTTAAATAGATTTGAATATATTTTCGGAACTCGTTGTGTGTGTTTTTGTTTACGTTTTTCAATGCAGTTTTGTCGAGGTGAAGAGGATGCTTTGTAGAGAGATTATTTTTTTTCTTCGTCGTCTTCGTTCGATCAATTCCAGACTTGAATATGTACCTCCAGCTTGTGACCTGATTAGGTTTGACAAACGTCGCAGGTTTTTCCACAATATTCGCGTACCCTAAGGTTTTGTGTCCTCCTTTTGCAGTACCCTTTTCATATTCCATTATTATCACGACGAGTGTTGCTTATAAACACGTATGTACGTCTTCGTATACGATTGATATAGGTAGGTATACCTTCTCTATGTGTATTTATCTCATCATTTTTTTGTATCGAAAATTTTTCTTAGTAGCCTTTCCCTAGCTGAAGGTATAAGTACACCGTAATATTAATATCGAAAGATAATTCCGTGATGTATTATTGTACGTATTATGCTGTAATTGTAATATTAATTTTTGCTTTTTTATTTTTACCACAGTATTTTGACTGTAATTTCTACATTTGAAAATGCTGTCAACGTTATTAATGAAGTTTTACCGAATTTGGAAAATTCGTCGGTAAGTAAACGTATCTCGTAAGATTATTGTTATTATTTTTATTATTTTAATTTTACAATATTCCATATTGTGATATTTGCCCAAGTACACACACACGTAAGTACCATACTCGCCTGAATTGCTACGTAGGTAAGGTACCTACAACGAACAAAGTGACGCTCTTTGACTTTAATGTATATAGGAAGATGAGTAGAAGGTAGGTAGGTAAGTAGGTACGTAAGTATACGATTGTTTAGTACTTTACTCGTCGTGTACTTGTGTACTTGTGTACTTGAAAAAGCGGTAGCGTGAAGGATTACCTTTTCTCGCCCTACTATTCAGCTACGTTTAGAAAGAAAAGGTGATGATTTTTATAAGACTGTGTCATGCTACGTTGTACAAGTGCCAGCTGACGTATACGACGTGTACGTGTCAGATGGATATCGTGACGAGTTGGCGAGTCATCATTTATATACAAATACATATACTCACGTATAGGTTGGTAGGTGTACGAAATTTACGCTGTGTGTGTGTGTGTGTGCGTGTGTGTGTGCGTGTGTGTGGTATGCTATAGGCAACACCCCTGCTTAGTACCTAAGCTACGGTGTGTTTTCTATAGGGTAAGTATAAATGTAGTATACCCAGGTACAGCTATACAGATGCACACACCTATGTACATGTGTGTGTATGTGTTTTATGTGCGGTATATTACATGTAGAAGGGTTCTGTAAATGCGTAGGGAGCATTTTTAGCCAGTAACGAGGACAACGTGACGCCAAAGGTGAAGTGACTGTATTAGAGAGGTGCGAGAGTCATAATAGGTTAGACACATGGGTAACCTAAGTTTGTAGGATTTTTTTCAGTTCCTTTTTTTTTTTTTTATTTGTTCTTTTGTACAACTGTTATAATTATGATAAGTGGTTGAAAAGTTGCCGAAAAATATGAATTTATCACGACAGCAAACGAGGAATTTACTCGTGAAATTTTCATTTCGGTGCGGAGAGTGTTTTTTGTAAAAATTTTTCTATTTTTGTGTGGAAGATATTTAAAAGAGTTCATCTGGACAATGGATGTAGGGGGGGGGGGTAGAGGGTCCAGGTTACGAAATTTTTTAGTTGAATGCATGCAATAAAGGAAAATCCATGCTTAGCTCCCCCTTCCCATGTATTAGTGAAAAATAAGCAACTTGATTTTTTGACCCAAAAAAATATTACCCATGCATAAATCTTGAAATCAAATTTTAGAAATGAGAAAAAAATTGTTTTTGGAAGATGAAAAAAATATAACATCTACGCATGGATAAACCGATTTTTTCTAAAACCATCCGATCAATTTCTTTTTTCTTTTCTTTTTTTTTTTTTTTAATATTGTTCAGGTGAATTTTCTCTGCGATTTGACTGAAAGGATTTGTGGCAATTTTGATTTTTTGTAGTTTTGTAAATGGATGAAATTTTTGGGATAAAGTTGGAATTTCTGCAAAACCTCACATCAGAAGGAGGTTGGGGTATTCCTGAATAAAATCGTAAAAAAATGCATTTCGTGGATCATGTCATTTCTGAGTAAATGGGACGCAAAGCAGAAATGCTGTTTATCCATGCAAAAGTGTTATATATTTTTTTCATCTTCCAAAAACATTTTTTTTTTACATTTCTAAAATTTTACTTCTAAATTTATGCCTGCATAATATTTTTTTTTCTTCATGACATGTATAAATAATTTTTGACCAAAATATCCAGTTATCTATTTTTCACTAAAATAGGCAAATTGATTGAAATTCCTCAATTTTTCAAATTTCTTTTTATCATTTTTTTTTTTTTTTTTTTTTTAAATTTTTTTATCCCCTAAAAATTCCTCAATTTTTTTAAATTTTTTTTTTCATTTTTTTTTTTTTTTTTTTTTAAATTTTTTTATCACCTAAAAATAGATTGAGCTAGAAAATTTTGTAGGCTGAGCACTACCCCCCCCCCTTCCCCACGATACAGACTTTTTAGGTTTTAACTAGGTCAAAATTCAGGGAAAGCGGAAATTTCATATGCAGGTGCTGTCGAGTATATATTTCAATATTCCAAAACTTCCCTAAAATCTGTGCATATTTTGCTTACCACTTGCTTATTTTTAAAAGGTAAGGGGGTAAAAAGTTTGGTTTTTTGGCGATTACTTGCCAAATAATGTACTTATGAAAAAAAATGTTGGAATAAAAGTTGTAGAGCATTAAAACATGAACATTTTTACTTCCATGACTTTTAACCTTACGGCGTCCAGTAAAGATAATAAATTTTCGTAGATATTAAAAAAAAAATCATTGAATCACGTAAAAGTGAAACTACCTAATGTGACATGAGAAAAAAAAACAATATTTCGGTGCCTATGGAAACACACAAAATTGAAATATGTTAATCGATTCGATTCGTCGATTCATCATTTTTTGATTATAGTCGATTTATAAACATTGTTCACGTCATTACCCATCGACGAGCTTTATTAAACGCTTTTATTTCGCTGCATTTATTTTTTTCACTCAGCATGCGTTTCCTAATCTTAAATGAAGATACCTTTTTTTTTAATGCGAATAAACGCGGTATCGATACGGAGCGATATAATTGGTCAATAGTTAAGTATAGGTATCTGACGCAATTCGATTTTTTAAATGGAGTAACTTCGTTATATGCACAGGTTTCGATTGTAAAATAGCTAAAACAAATTGAACGATAAAAAGGGGAACGTAGGGAGGGATGAATTGAGAGCTAAAAATTGATCCTCATAAAAGCGTTCATTTTTATCCCTTGAATCGTGTTGTGGACACGTTTGTGGTTCGATTTAAATGAAATGTTTCAAATTTTCTGTAAAGTTTACCATTTTTTATGTACGTATGTCTGTGTGAATTTGTGTTTGTCTACATTCGAGCATTTATGATGTTGTGCGAAAAGTTCGATTATTGATCTACTCTGTCAATGTAAAATGAAACAGTCGCCGTAGTAGAAAAGGATTTTTATCATGGAGTCTATTAAAGTAAAACCAGTACCTGAGTATCTATTAAGCTGACCTGAATTTCTTTTTTTTCCCCCCTTTTTTTTCTTTCTTTGGAAATTCTGTAATTGTTTCAACTTGCAAAACTGGCTCACTAAGTTCAGAAATTTTCAAAAAATCTAAAATTTAATTTTATGAAATTGAAAAAAAGAATTATTACATATAAGTATTTAAACCCAAAATGATCATTAGTGGAAATTTTTACCATTAACCCATGTTCGGAGAGGAAAGAGGGGGCTTAAAGTTCAAAAATGTTCAAAAATTGAAAAAAAAATTATCACACGTACGTATTTAAACCCAAAATGATCATTAGTGGCAATTTTTTACCATTAAACCCTTTTCAAAGGAGGGTGGGGGAGCACCTAAATTTCAGAAATTTTCAAAAAATCTAAAAAAATTAATTCTATGAAATAAAAAAAAAATAATAACTATCGCATACACGTATTCAAACCCAAAATGATCATTAGTAGAAATTATTTACCATTCACCCCTTTTCGGAGAGGAATAAGGGGGTTTAAAGTTCGGAAATTTTCAAAAATTAAAAAAAAATTATGTTATGAAATTGAATAAAAAATTATCACATATACGTATTTAAACCCAAAATGATCATTAGTGGAAATTTTCACCATTAACCCCATTCTCGGAGGGGAGGGCGGTGGCTCAAAGTTCAGAAATTTTTAAAAAATAGAAAAAATTTATTCGATCAAATTGAAAATGAAAAAAGTTATTACATACACGTATTTAAACCCAAAATGATCATTAGTGGCAATTTTTTACCATTAAACCCTTTTCGGAGGGAGGGGGAGGGGCTCATGTGGTACTTATGGGAATCGAGTTAAAAATGTAAATTCATATTCGTGTTCAAGGGGTTCGGATTGTGTGAAAACAACACCAATATCATGGAAGTACCCGTAGTCCAAAAATAGGAGTGAGGGGGTGCTGCTACGGTCCAGCAGGAGCCCCCATATGAGTTTTGCTTCTCGAATATGATTCACTACTACTCTTACAAGCTGCAATTAAACTAAATACGAAAAAAATTTATACATTTCAAATTTTTCTACATAGCTCTATTTACCATCCCCTCCCCCTTGCAAGTTTTTTTTTCAAATTTTGATCATAGCGTAGATGAATTAAAATTTTGAAGAAAATATATGTGATTGAAGGGTGAAGTACACATCTAAAAAGCGTGGTTTTCAAATTGTACCAAATCAGTATTCTTATTGAAAAAAATGAATAAATTTCAAAAGGTAATTTTGGGGCCTAACGAGGCATGTTTACCAGTGCTCATCCCCCTGAAGCCTTTCTTATTCGATTTTTGATAATTTTTGAACTATATTTTCAGTTTTGTAAATTTTAAAAATCGAGTTGAAAAGCTGAAATTTTCCCTTACGCTACTTCGAGGTCATTTCGCCACTATTGTGACTGCTACCGTTTGCAAATTTCTAAAAAGAAGGCGAAATTCGTTCTACTGTAGTACCGAGTATGAAATTAAATGTACGTATACGAGATTGCCGAGAAAAGAAGGAGCAAAATCCTATGGGCGATTGTTCTAAAATCCAATTCAAAAATTAGAAAGGTATCTCTAACGAAAGAAGACGACGACGAAAATTCGAAGTACAAATAAAGTAATCTGCGGATGAGAAAAGACAAGCGAGCATATTTTACGTTGGAACCTATGTTAGTGTGTACCTAACCTATCCTACCCTACCCTATCCAGTACCCACGTGGTATGTACCATGTACCGATATACGTGATTGAAATATTTCGTAAAAATTGATCTAGTTAGGTACATATACTGTATACCTTGGCTGATTCGTAATCATATGGAAAACTTCATTTTTTTCGACTTTTTTTTTTTTTTTCTTCGAGATTTTGTTCAGAGCGTATAGAATTGAAATTCGATTCGTAAAAATGAAATTTACGTGTATTTCGAGAAAAATTATTATAGCGTATTATTTTTTCGTGTATTTATGATACCTAATAACGTTGATGTATTAGTCTCTACGGTACCGGTGTTGTTTTTGTCCGTAGGGCTACCGTAGATTTTTTCCTTTTCGATTTTTTTTTTTCCTGGCGTGAATACCTTCCCTACCACTGGTTCGTTATTATTTAGTCGCTCTGAAAATCGTGCTAAAAAGTTATTCTGAAAAGCTCGAAGATGCTGGTTCGCCTGTTATAGTAGAAGCAGGAAAGGATGGTTTTTTTTTTTTTGGCCAAATTGAATTAACGTAAAATGTGAAAATAAGAAAAGCTAACGCTGAAGATGGTGTAAATAGGAATTCTAACAAGATTCGATTCGTTTTACGCGCTCCAGTCTCTGAAAAAGGCATCTGTCCTTTATTCGTACTTAATTTCGGTAAACGGATTAAAAATTCGAAAAGGTAGCAACGATGAGAAAAAGGATGAAGGCAGAATTACATGTAGAAAAAAGTGCGAGGAAAAAAAAGAGCAGCTAATAAATGAACCAAAATTTCGATTAGAGATTATTGTACGAGTTTGTAGGCAGATGGGTTGGCTTTTTCTTTCTAATGTCGTCGTGAATTTGAATTTTTATTCGCGTTTTTTACACCTAGCCAAGGTTTTGTTGAAGGGTCAACGTATCCACACATTCAGTTACAATCGAGATCGTGATTTTATCGTCGAATGAGCATCTCAGACACGTACGGTGAATTAATTTTTATCGTGTAAGTCGTCGGATTACACGTTCGTTTCGCGTAAATTCGCTTGTTCGGCGTGTCTGGAATTGAATACGTTTAACGAACGACAGAATATGTTCGACGAAACGATGTTTTGTAATGATGAAAGGTTCGATTGCTGATGTTCGAATTTATAGTTGGCGCGAAATTTCTTTACCTTTGTATGTCTGCAAGTCAATGAGAAAGGGGAAAAAATTGAATTTAGCGAGATGTAACATTCAAGCAAACTACTTATGTGAACGTCCACATCATCACGTTCTTCACGAAATTATATTTTTCTGGTCGAAACCTCTTAACATTCTTTCTGTAACGGTTGTTTTGAAAAATTAAATCGAATATGCTGAAAAGTGTCCCTTCAATGCGGAGTTTAGTCAAACATACATACATAGAATGAGTACGAGTTGTATATTTACTAGTTTGAAGTGGGTCCATATCGAGACGGGACACCTTGTATACTTTCGAGTAAGAAATTTTTACAAATGATTATGACTGCTTCTAGTCTGATTGTATACCCGAGGAAGGGAGAAGGTAATCAACAAAATCTATATTTGGGGTCTCAGAAAGCCATTTAAACTATTTTCAGTTTTCATATACCTATTTATTTGGTATTCTCTTCGAAATTAAAAATCAATTGCTCAGCTCGATATCGACCAAAATCGCTGAAATTTTACTAGCGGACATGGAATGACCGAAAATTAGATATATATGAGTAGGAACCACCTTGGGTTAAGATTCAGTTCTGCTCAAATTGAGGGGAGGAGAAGCGGATCAATCGATAAAGAATCTAAATTAGTATAACATATCCAGAAATTAACTCCCTGGGTTAATTAAAGGAATGATGGGGGGGGGTCAATTTTTGACCTGAGAAAAAGGCTATTCCACCCGTATCTCTCCTCCAAATTGAGGTAGCGGTTTGAAATTCGTCATATAAATTTGGTGTACAGGCCCTAGATGTGTCTTTTGGACGTTCCAGCTCTTATACCCCCGTCGTACTCGCTGCCCCCCCCCTTATAGCTCCAAAGTGGTTTTTTGGGTCAATTTTTTTCATTTTTCAAATTTTTTCTTGCCATATCCTCCCGCTAATTGAACTATTTATTAAGGGTCGTAGATGTGCTTTTGGAGGTTTCGACTTTTCAGCCCCCTCACAGCCTCAAAAAGTAGTTTTTTTTTGCAATTTTTGCAATTTTTTGAGTTTGTCTTTCCCATAAACGCTCTCTGAATTATGGTATGGGGTTGAAATTTTAGATATCGATTTAGTAGAGATCCTAGATGCGCTTTGTGGAGGTTTCGCCTGTTCATTCGAATATTTACCTGCACCATTTACACCCTTACTAAAATTAGTGGAATAATTTATGTTCCTATTTCCTTTATTGTACCGAAGAAAGGCTTAAAAATCAAAGAATTGCGTTAATTTTTTTTTTCCATTATGAACTTTGTTGACAATTTTTTTGAATTTAAAGCCAAGTTATTAGCTGGCTTGAAAAATGTAATAGGGAAAAAAGTAGTGAAATTAGCTCTTGATCGCTGAAAAGCTGTTTTAATTTTTTTTTTTTTTGTTTTTTCAACATCGGCCTTGAAGTGTGAAAAAGAAATCCGATGAAAATTATTATATTAACGTTTCATTCAAAATACTCATTATTTTCCCCTTGCGTCCAATAATAATGCTAATTGATCTTATCGTGGATTAATTAGTTTCGCTTGTGGACAACAGTAAATATTTCTATTACAACATATATTCTCATTAGTTGTGTATTTCACTAATGAAGTTGTAGAAATGACATAACCCTTGCATGTAATTAATAGAAATTTTAGTAGGTATTTTTTGTGTGTGTGTTTAAAATTACGTATAAGAAATAATTATACCTAATGCGTCATTTAGGCGTGACCAGAAAAAGATCGACAATAATTCGAATCTTATTGAAAATTTTTAAATTATCGATAGGTGTGCGTAGGTTTTTCAATTTTGCTGGTGGAAAATTCAAACGTGTTATACTTATAAAGTTTTTGAAGTTTCTTTTTTTTTTCAAATTTGAAAATTTAATTTTTATTGTATTACCTATATTTAATTTCATCCACAAGTATACCAGTTCATGAGGGAAATGATCCTCCCTCCCCCCGTCCTTCTCCCCATCGACAAAGCGCAGCTAAATTTTGTTCATTTCAGTCTAACACTAGGATTAACCGGTACCGCCAGGATTTCGAAATTCTTATAAAGTTGATAGTAGAGAGAGGGGTGGGGGTGAATTCAGATTAAATAGTTGCTAAATTATTGCTTTGGGTCATAGAACCCAATCCCCATTGACGGCAGAGGGAGAGGATACAGCTTCTGCTTTCATCTTTTTCGAGGCTCCTTTTTTGTTCATCAATCATTCAACTTTTTTATTGAGCAATTGAAATAATTCTAATCATTTTTTACCCTAAAGGAACAATGTAAAAGGGGTAGGGGGTACCAACGGCATTCGTGTCACTTTCGTTTTTAAATTGAAGGAGCTGCACCTGTTCATCTAATGGATCCTGTCAAACATGTGCCTTCCCCGTGAAAAAGAAAATTGATATTTTCACATTTAAAACTTCGAACAAATGTGCTTTCTACCACTGATTGGAAAGAGGGAGGAATATAGGAGTAATTGAAAAAATTTAATGCAGTTTTATATGGGTAACGTTTGAAGTTAAATCTGCATAAAAATGGATTCTTTTTCTGTTAGATTCCCCATGGATTAAGCTATGGCTTCTGAAAGTAAGCTCATGATTATAAAATCGCATTTTTTTTTTTTTTAAATAACTTCATTTTTGAAAATTATATTACCTTAATAAGTTACGTTTGCAGTTTAACTTTAAATAATATGGGAAATTTTATACTACAATAATTAGGGCATGATTTGAATTGAAAAAATTATCTCGAAATTATTGTCGCCGGTGTTACTCGTCAAAATCTCACTACTCATTCGTCTGGTTAATAGTCCAGGCTGGTAGCTAGGTACCAAGTACCAGCTAAATAATCCGAGAAATGAAAAAAAGAAAGAAAAAACAAAACAACAAAAAAATTAAAAATGAAAAAAAAAAACTAGAACCAGGTTCTCGCGCTCGTTTTACGTCGTCGTTACATAAATACGCCATTAGCGAGGGTAAAAAAAATATATATATATATATATATATACGTACCCAAGAAGAGAAGAAAAAATTCAACCGTATGAATGAGATTGCTAAGTTCATTGTACGTGTAGTATTAAAAGAGGTAAGAGACTGAAAAGAAGAGGAGAGCGTTACGAAACGAGAATTAGGAGCGAAAAAAATACACGCTTTGAGCTCCGGCAGAAGATAATTTTATCGGCTAATTCGCCCGTTGAGGATTTGCTAAAGCTGTCATTTAGTTTATAAAATGAAAATTGACGTAATGAATTAGGTAAATTAAACGACCGACGAAAGCAACGTCGTACCTACTCGTTGCTTTTACTGTACCTACCTACCTACCTACCTACCTACCTACATACGTGTACAAAAGAACAGAGTCAAAGGACCACGTCGAATTTGAGGGGTGGTTCATGTACACAGGTAGAGGTAGCCCTTACCCCATCTTTCTACTCGTTTATGTTATTTTTATACGTTGAAAGTGTGTACTTATTTACCTGTTCTGTGATGGGGGAAAAAAAAGCAAAAGCAAAAGTAGGGTAAGTCTAGGTAGATATTGTAAAAAATTACGTAACAGTAGATACAGGTACACTTGTCTCTTTCTCGTTGTGTACACGCTCAAAGGAGCAAATAACAAGCAACGAGGGTGGCTTTTGAAGTTTTTATACCTACGCTTTGATTAAAATATCAATCACCTTTTCTAAGACGACGGCATTTTGGTAGATATACGATGAAAGTGCACGAACAATCTGCATCAATGAGCAACATGGACGATGTGATACGTAAAATTACCGGTACCTATAAAATTTACGACTCGATTGACAAACTAAAGCTACCGATGCGATGGAAAAGTACACAGATTACGTACGAACGACTCGTACATAGTGCTTAAGGGAGGAGATATATTCCCTACATATATTTATCTATACAGGGTGTCCTTAATGGTCAGTATGATTTGAAAGATTTGCCTATTTCGAAATCGAAGGAGACTTGAAATATGGTAGTAGAATTTTTCTGACGATTGACAAATTAGGGTATCGGTTTTTTTTTTTATTTTAAAAATAGAAAAGGCTATAAATAGAAGGAATGAAAAATGGTGAAGAAGGAGGTGGTATTGGTGAAATGGATTTCATTTTTTTTCACAAACATAGATGTGGCTGTGCAGCGTAAAGAAGTCGTTGGTTTTATTTTAGATCAATTTCTTCGAGATTTTGTGGTAGGTATGTGGTTTCTACAATTTTCTGCCAACTGGGACACCCTGTGTACATGTATACATATTTCATGGGGGTAGAATATGCCCCCAAGAGCGTCATATTGTTCGTTGTCTATGTATCCTTTATATAACTCCCGTACTTTAAATTGATATGGCTTTTTTGACCATCCTCCCCTTTTTCGTGTTCCCTTTACGTATAAATTGTTCGTAGAATATTATTCGTATCGTATAATTATTATGGTGATAGATGATGACTAGATACGTAGACGTGCCTAAACCAAGTAGCGAAAATTTATCGTTAATTTTTGCCTTATTTTAACTTTTTAGGCTGGAGGCAGAGGAAGCAAAAATCGTAGCGCTGTTAAAGACGAAAATAATGCGGTAGACGATGTCGACTTGAGAGTACTTGTTCATCAAAGCCAAGCTGGATGCATAATTGGAAAAGGCGGTGGAAAAGTCAAAGAATTACGAGAGGTAAAGAATAATAATGATAATAACAATAATGCTAAAAAGAAGTTCTCAAGTGTAATTCCTTTCCTCGTTTTTTCAATATTTCCTCTCTCTATTCTGTACTCTTCTCCGCTTGTGTATAGGTAAATGGGCATGTGTTTACTCTCTATACCTTTGTCATACATATAAAGATGATGATGATGGTAGCACGTGGCATAAAGTGAAGTATTTTTTTTTTTTTTTGGCTACTTTCCTTGGCACCCTTGACTTTCTTTCCTCTCTTTTTTTTCTGCTTTATGCGTGTCAACGTACACTAAACTCGCTAGAATGTATTGTTATGCGAACAAATTTCTTGTTAACCGCGGAAGAATGGGGGTGTAGGATTTGCTGTCAAGTTCTTTATCTGGATATTACGAAGGTTCTGTGATTACCCTCGTAGCTTTGTGATTGTGTTTTGTGGTTAAGTATTCGTCCCAGCTAAAACAAACTGAAAGTTGGAAATTATCTAAATTTATTTGTTCGTAGAAGTGTTTAAAGGAAATGGACAAGGGAATGGTAAAGGTTTAAAAATCTAAAGTCGTGATGTAAAAGTGTAGAATGAGCTAGTCGGTTGTTAGTGTAGAGGGTGAGAGGAGGGGGGGATTCGAGGTACAAAATCACTACGTTTACATTTTGAGTTGACGTTGTGAAATGCGATGTTCAAATTTGGAATTAAATCGAAATTTTATTCGTAGCATTTTACCTCGCTTAGTTGATAATAATTATTGAAAAATTTATGGCTTTGGAAAAATTAAAAACCAGTGATTGTTGATGACCTTTGAAATCACATTACTTTTCAATGGATCCGTAAATTTGTCATTCGAACGGTGCTCCGACGAATATGTTCGATGTGCGATTTATCAGAAATAATACGATGATTAGTTCGATTACCAATGCCATATCGATAGATTATAAATTCAATCATAATCGTAAGTCGATGAATTAGGAATTGTCTTGGAGAAATATAATTTTGGTAACGTGGGGAGCATCAAAGAGGCTATGAAAGTAACCTGGCTGTGTTGGAGGAATTTTTCAAAGATGAGGAAGTGGATCCGAATCTTTACCATGTGATGAGTATAAAACATCAAATGTTTTTCGTAGTGTAATGAAGGCCAAGAAAGGAAAAATTTTCAAATAAATCAGTTTTTTTAACATTGAAAAGCGCATTCCTTCAAAGTTTTATGGAGGAAAATTAAAATTTTCTGCGGTTTTGATTTTAATTCAAGGGTGGGATTTTATAAAATATGAATGAGACATTTTTTTTAGGAAAGTCAGCTGCGCTCTGGGCTACCCCTTAATGACGCCAACTAACGACAATCGCACGAAAATCGATTAGAGAACCAATTTGATTATCGATCGTCTTTGGCAAAATTTACGAAAACTATTCTGATCTTGATCACATTGAAATAAATTTAATCCTAAATCAAACCGAAAAATTCTATTAAATCAATATCAAAGTTGATTCGATTATCGATCAACTTGAGCAGAATTTTTCCGAGCCCCTGTAACAACATTTTCAAAAGTTGACCAATATAAGATCAACAAGAAATTAAATTAATTCGATTTCAAAGTCGATCTGATTTGATTATTGATAGTAAATGGTTTGATCGTAATAAAAGAATTTTATAAATTTTTAAATCAAGCGAGAAAGTTGATCAAATCGATAATAGAATCGAATTGATTTGAAAATCGATTTAAGTAAAAATTTCCGGAAGTTATTTTGCATTTTAATGAAAAGTTAATAGTTTCAAATATGCCGGAAAATTCAATCCAATCGATTTAAAAATCAAATTTGATTCGATTTTTGAAAAGTTTTCAAGGTTGTTTTGTATTTCATAAAAATTTGATCAATATTTAAATCAATTGGAGGTTTCTATTTTTGTCGATTTTTAAATGGATTCGAATATCGATTGACTTTGGTAGAATTTTTTAATTTTGTATTTTATTAAAAGTTGATCAATTTTCTAATTCGGTCAAATTGATTTTTAAATCGATAGTTTTTATTTTTTTTTGGCATTTTATAACTTTCAAATCAGCTAAAAAATTCTGGCAAATCGATTATTTAATCAATTTGATTCGATTATCGAATAATTTGAGTAAAGTTTTTGGTGTTGTTTTGTGTTTTATAAAAAGTTAATTAATTTTGGAATCAATCAAAAAAATCGATCAAATCGATTATTTAATCAATTTGATTTGATTATCGAATAATTTGAGTAAAGTTTTTGGTGTTATTTTATGTTTTATAAAAAGTTGATCAATTTTGTAATCAATCAAAAAATTTGATCAAATCGATTTTTTAATAGATTCGATTATCGATCGACTTGAGTAGGAATTTTTGGAAGTTATTTTGCATTTTATAAAAAAAAATTGATAAATTTTCAAATCAACTGAAAGATTTCTATCAACTCGATTTTTAAAGCGATTCAATTTGATTCGATTATCGATTGATTTGAGTTAAATCTTTGAAAATTGTTTCGATCATGTAGGGGTAAAACACGATAGAACTTTAAATGAACCCGGAAAGTCGATTAAATCGATATTAAAACCAGTTTGATCAATTTTAGAATCAGCTAGAAAATTCGATCGAATGGAATAATAATCGAATTGAAAACAATTCATTGCCTGGATCAAAATATTGTACTTTTAATGTGAAAAATCAAATAATCGATTATTATCGATTTACGAATAGTTGATTTTTTTCCGTTTGAATTTCACAAATTCTTATTTTCTATACACTCTACGAATAAAATATGCTGCAAACTGAATAAAGCGCGCTTTCACTGTTAAACGTGATTCAGTTTTATATTGCATGACCATTACACGAACCTTTACCATCCTTTGCCTTGCAAATGGTTCCAAGTACATGCAATACGTAGGCCTACTACATCTGATGAAAGAAAAAAATTCATCTGCTTAGTGTTGTTCGCATAAATTGAAGTAAAAGAGTTACACGACAGGATGAGGATAACTGGAAATGTTTATGGTAGCGCCTTTAATATCGAAGATAGGCAACATTTACAAGACACTTCTTTTTTTTATTGCTTGCCAAGTATCCTTTAAAATGTCGAAATTGTATATATTTTTTTTCCTCTACCAATTTCACTCGTCGACGATGTTCTATAGGCACTTGACGAGTATCGTTTCTTTTTCTTTTTTTTTCCTTGTTCCCTTTTTTGAAATGTTTTATTGTAGTTTTTTTTTCTCATCATTTTTTAATATATTTATTCATTTTTTTTTTATACTACTCGCGAATAGAGTACGTAACGGTGTAAATTATATTGGTGCGTGTTTACGCCACTGATGTTGACGTTATTGTTGTTGTTGTTGTAGAAAACCGGAGCGAGAATTAAAATCTACTCGAATTGTTGTCCAGACAGTACGGATCGCGTTGTACAACTGACTGGCGCCAGTAGCACCGCCATCGAATGTTTGAAAGAAATTTTAGAATTAATCAAAACAGTAAGTATGAATTTTTGTTCATTTTTTTTTTCTCTCGTCTGCCCCACCGTCACGGGTAGTGTACTATGTAGGGCTGTAAATTTATTACGTCTACGTACACGACTGGCTCGAGTAAAATATTTTATGGGCAATGGCGGCCGGGCGAGTTTACGCAGCAGCGTTAATATGTGTATTTTGATGAAATTGGCTAAAAATTGATCGTTCCAGGATAGTAGGTGTAATATGTATGTATGTTAATCAACGAGTATCGGGCGGGTGTTTTTTTTTTTTTTTTCAAATTTCATTAAAATGAGTGGTGTCTGACTGTCTGTGCCAGAAGATGAAGGTTTTCGTGTATCGCTATGCGAGTAGGTAATGATTTTAATGGAAATGTCATAATAAAGGTTAAACTTTCGGCTATTGGAACGTTATATTTATTGCAGAAATTTATTTCGCCGCACCACACCCCCTCCTCTTCTCATCGCCCCATTCACCATAGAAAATTCAACTTTAAACAAAATGTACGATTTTAATTCGAGAATTGAAGGCAAGATTTCTGATGGGGAATTATGAATGAAAGAGTGTTCGTTCGATGTAACCGATGATCAAATTCGTTCTTTTTTGCAAGCAAACATTCGCCAACAAATTGAGATTGGTTTTTTGATTGATTGACAAAAAGGAGAAGAATACCATTGAAGGTTGTGCTCTCGAAAATTATGTTTTTATTCGAATTGAAATTGGCATCTGTAAATATTGCCGCGAATGAATATTGTGTAACGAAGACCTTTTTCTGGCTACCTGTCATTTTCAGAATATTGAATAACTATGCCAAATGTTGATCATTTTTTTATAAGTTATAAAAAAAAAAGTATCGAGGTTTAGCGTAAATTTCTCAATTGATATTGGTCAAAATTCGACCCTCGAGTTCCTTTTCTGATTAATTTACCAAAATTGAGTGTGCCGGACTGGAATTTTGAGTTGAACGAGTAAACTTATTGAAATAATGTGCGTTATATTGGCTCAGAATAAGTTTTTTTTTTACCGATAATTTCGCGATCTGGATGATTCACTTGATAATTTTTCACCTAAAAATGAATACCAAGAAAGAGCCAGTTGATTCGTACCCGAAATTAGTTCTGTGATGTGAGATAGAAAGATATCAATACTGAGTTCATATGAAATTTATCTCCGCATGAATTCTTATGGCTCAGTTTACGTGAATTTTAAACTCAAAATGTATTTTGGAAAAAAATTGTTCCCAGGCTGTTAGAGTCTGTCGATCTGTGGCGAATAAGGGCAAAGGTATTCGACAAAATTCGTTTTGAAGTCTTAAAATACCATAAGGACAATTTTTGGCATTGTGAGATGTTTATTTAGTTTATTATGTCTCCTCCTCCTCCACCCCTCCCCCCTCGAAACTACAAATAATTTGCTCAGCTCAATACGGGCTAAAATCCATCAAATTTGGGAAATGGGTTTAGATTGGGGCGGATTTGATATTATAGGGTGGAAGCTGACCTCGAGTCAAAATTCAGTCATGCTCAAATTTGAGGTAGGGGGTGCTGAAGGACTAAAATTGCAAAAATTGTTTCTTTTTGAGGCGATCGATAGACAATCCAATCCTCTCCAAATTGGGTTACTTATTCTATGAAGAATTGCGATTTAGAGTCATCCCAAGTTTGTAAATCTAGAGGATCCGGAAGCTGCCTTTGAAAATCTGTATTCTGCTTTCTTCACGATGTGAATATTTCTAAAATTTTGATTTAATGTTCTAAAAATAAAATTTTGATTTCGAGGTGGGGGGATCGTAAGTGATCAGAATTCAACTTCAAAATTTGAGCTTTACGATTTTTTTGAAAATTTTGAATTCATTAATAGAATGACGGAGGAGGAAGGAAATGAGGGGGGGGGAGAATAAAAATTATTTTGAAACCATATGTGTGACCTAT
>FIZR01022554.1:0-72983 GCA_900060175.1 Ferrisia virgata
GGGGGGGGGGGGGGGGGGGTCAACAAAATCCGCTTTGGAGTCCAGAAGAGCAATACGACCATTTTTCGCCATGTCAGATATTTATTTTTATTTTTATATTTTTACCCTCCCTCCCCATGACTGAAATTATTCACTCCAATCGATACTGACCAAAATCGCAGTGATTTGGTCAATAGGCTCAGTTTGGCGGCGGATTAGATATATATCAGTGGGTACGACTTTGGATCGAAATTCAATTAGGCCCAAATTTAGGAAAGGTAGTGCTCAGGGGCCAAATTTGCAAAAATTGTTTCTTTTTGAGCCAATCGATAAAGCATCCAAAGTTGTATAACATATAAAAAAATCAGTTTCCTATGTCAATTAGAAGAGAAGATATGGGGGGGGGGTCCCTTTTTGACCTTGAAAATATACTGTTCCTTCCCTATTCCTCCTCCAAATTAAGCTAAAAAGCTGAAATTTGATATGTGCATTTAGTATAAGTCTTACATGTACCTTTTATGTACCTTTTGGGGGTTTTGATTTTTCAGTCTCATTGCGCCCCTTTACAGTCCCAAAAATATGGATTTTTTGTTGGTCTTTCTTATTTTTTATTTGTTCCTCACATATCCTCTCCTTCCCCCTCCCATTGAGCTAGGGTTAAATTCGGTAAGTAGATTTAGTATGTGTCCTAGATGTGTTTTTGTGGTAGTATCGACGTTTTAACTCCGTTACACCCTTCGACTCTTATCATTGATTGAGGAAAACACATCCCAATACTATGCTTTATTTCAATTCACATATTTTACGACACATACTTCATGAAAATCAGACTAAAAAAGCATTTTCATATTTTTGTGTCTGTAATATTATTAATTGATAAATCTATGTAACTTATCGTGAGAGATAATCTTAGATTTCGATGCAGAATTACTGATCTACCGAAGTACAAAGTTTATTTAATAAGTATCTATTCACTAAGTAGAGTTTATGGTTGTAGAACCTTATACGAACTCATCTGAAAATAGGCAACTAAGTGAGTATAGTGACGATCTTCCATTGAATACAAAAAAAGAAGATACCCACTTTTAATGCGTACCTACGTGTATTTGCGTACTTAGGTACAAAACAAACACATGTTTACATAATATTTGATTTAAACAAGGCAACAAAAACAATGTTGTAAGTTGTATGACATTAGTGCATCCTTCCAGAATTTCACTTTCATTTTTAAAATATTAAATAGGTAGTTTTTATTTTCATAAGTAAATGAAACATATATTCTTTAGGCTCGGTAGGTAGCACAGTTTCTCTTTGATCACGCACTTATTGAAGTTGAAGACATTATATCATTTAACAATATACTCGTAAGTTATAAGCTTATTTGTAATAAGTGTATGCGCCGAATCTTCATAAATTATGATCTTTCTTTTCTATACCGATCACTTCCGCATGATATTCGATGTTGAGTATTTTTTAGATTAACTCTCATTATAATTTTCATTACTTTGTAACACATCACGTTACCGGAAATTCGACCAATGCCAATATCTGTAGCATAATCTACTTATAGATTGTATAGGTTCTCGCTGTGCGACGGTTGGACCTAAATTCGAAGGTGTTAAGATGACATGTTTGATTATGATTTTCGGAGTATTACGAGAATCAGTGCCAATGAAAGTTCTTCCTTGATTGGCTCATTACAAATCATATTATGCAGCGAATACACATGTACTGCCAGTCCACCCTACCGTTGAAGATTCGAAAATCATCCGAGATACGATACCAAATTGTCAGCTCAATTTTTCATATTACAATGATTAACCAATAATGATCAAATTAATTAGCGCTATTGTTATATGAATCCATATGTGTACATTTGTATTCGGACTCGATGTGTAACTTTTTCACTTCCTGCACTAAGAATCAAATTATCTCATTTCAAATTTCATACATTTATCGATATCGACAACAGGAAGTGAAAGAAATTGATATTAACATTGAGCACATGTTCACACTAATTTAATACCTTAAAATTAGTTCCCATGTTGATAAAGTTCAGTAACTTTTCAATCATCTGCTGGTAGATAGTTGAAAGTGGTCTCAGATTAATGTGATAGTAGAGTGGAAGGGAGATGCAGAAACTCGCATCTCATCTCTTCAGCTCGATGATTATGTTCCTACATTATTTTAGGGTCTGTATGAATAGCGAAAAACTGCGTTTTTGTTTTTAACCTGATTTTGTACGTCATATTGTCAATGAAAACTACGATATTACTGTCTATCGCCCTACGTCTGATGGGGTGGAGGGGGGAGGGGGCCTGTTTCAACAAAATCTGTTTTGGAGTCCTAAAATACCATCATAACCATTTTTCCATTTTTGTCCATATCAGATATTTATTTTATTCCCGAAGACTAAAATTATTTACTCTGCTCGATACTGACCAGAATCACTTTGTGGAGACGACCCTGGGTCCAAATTCAACTATACCCAAATTTGAGGGAGAGTTTGCTGAGGGCCCGAAATCGCAAAAAATGTTCTTTTTTCAGCCAATCAATAGGGAATTCAAAGTTATGTAGAATATTCAAAAATCAGCCTCCTGGGTCAATTAGAAAGGGAGATAAGGGGGTTTCCCCACTTTTAAACATAAAAATAAGCTGTTTCCGCCTACCCCCTCTAAATCGAGCTACGAATTTGAAATTTGGTATGCGCGTTTAGTGTAAGTCCTAGATGTGCCTTTTGAAGGCTTCAACTTTTTAGCTTCATTGCACCCCTTCATAGCCCTCAAAACGTAGTTTTTTGGTCAGTTTTCGCATATCTACATCTCTCCTCCTACAGATTGGGCTAGGAAGTTGAACTTTGTTATGTAGATTTAGCATGGATCTTAGATGTGCCTTTTTGGTGGTGTCGACTTGCAAACCCTCTCCCTCCCATCCTTACCGCTGATTTAAATCGCATAGTTATAATATTTCTCGAAAATCTGGCTGAAAAAACATCGCGAATTATTTTTTTAAATGATCCTGAAACTAGAAAGTTTGAGATTTTAAGGATCTTTAGCTTTACCTCCTTTGAGTTCCAGGAGATGTTATTAATTCGATTTACAACCCGGAGATGTAGTTTTATTTACCTAATTGCGATTACATAAAATTTTGCCTATAACCTCATAGATGTGAATTCAGTTTGCATCCTCAAGGGTATAAATTTTATTCTCAACTAGGAAGATGCAAATTCTGTTTTTAAGCTCTAATGATGTGAATTTTAGGGGGATGAACATCGCGAATTTCAAAAAGTTTTGTGATATTTTGCAAGCGTTCAGTTGGAAGTAGCCGGTACATTAGGACCGAGCAGGTCTGAGATGGGCGCCGCATTTGCTCGGGTACGTGCTATGTAGTTTAATAATTTAATAAACGATTATATTTGTGTTTTGTTGAAGGGGGGAGAGGCAAATATATAAGAATAGATAGCAAAGGAGAATCAACTGACCTGAAAAAAATGTCTAAAATGAAGTTGATTGTAGGTACTTTTTCTTATTAAAATTATTAATAAAGTGTTAGGCCTAAGCCTGCACTTTTACCAATCCTAAATATTTACAGAGTTCAAAATCTAGCATTACTGTCTCAGCGAACTGATTCAAACGTGCATACAGTTTTGAAAACCACAGTAGAAAGTTTTGGATTAAGCGTCCAAAGTACCATCAAATGAGGGCTCTATTATTTAGAACTTTTTAAACAGCCCTCTTAACCTTTTTGGAAAAGTTTATGGAGGAAATTGATGAGATATAAAGAGCCCTTGGGTGGAACTCTGTTTACCTTCACCAAGACCTGTGCTCCACCACTGAACCAACGTAATGAATTCATTTTTCATTTCGTAAATATGTAAGTACAATTTATGTCTGTGTGTTTGCCCTCCTTTTTTTAGTAGTTTCGATTTGAATTTCGTGTGAACCATGAAACAATTTGTTGGAGTGATATTGATTTGCACATATTATGCCAATTGCGCATCAATGTTTTATTCGTCGTTATAATTCAAATCTACAGATAAAAGCGCAGTCTGGTAACCTTGAACTTAAAACCGTTAATCTTCCGGGATGAGTACCTTCTATCCGGTTTTCATTTCGATGGGTATTTGATATGCTGTTTGATCGTCTATTCGACAACTTGAATACAATTTTCGAGAATGTTGTAACGACCTCAATTCAAGTGACTACTTTTATTTGTACCTAGATTAATTTTTTTTACGGTGCTCTATTCTTCGATATAGGTTTTAATTTGTATTTGGAATTGGTGCACTGACCTTGTTTGGCGACATAGTCTGCAAGTCTGGTTGCGTGCGAAATCTATTCGTGCTTTATGATTACTTCAACTTTTTTTTTTTTAATTTTCGATCAATTTGTAGGTCATTAATTTGATCATCGAAAAGCAGTGATTCGCAGCCAGAAATGAGTTTTCAATTATACGATATGTTTAAAATATGGAGCCAGTGGAAATGACTTCTTTTCGTTTAAATTGAAGATTACTGTGGTGGGAACTAAGTAACTACTTATCCCTCAAGTTGACTGCATAATAACATGGTTCCTATTTGAAAGTTGTAAATGAAGCTTCTTTACCACATTTGCATTAGAACTTATCTACATTTATGAATAATTCGATAGAAGTGTTGAAAATTCTCTCTTTCAAAAAAAAATAAAATGAAATAAGATAATGGTAAAACCATAACAAAAAAAATGTATTCAACAATATTAACATACAACTATACAGAACGTGGGTAGGATTCCATAATATTTAGACTTTATTCCACACGAATCAAATAATACAAACAATTTTTTCTAGTACGGTTCTAGATAGACACTTCTCGACGCTTCAGTATCCAATTTATTTTCGTCCAAAAATGATGAAAAAATTAATAAAACCATCGACGTTTGAATTTTTCGTTTTTGGTCATTCACAGCCTTCACTGCATTCTACTTCTCCGTCACAAATTAACCGGCTGAAACAGAAGTTAAGTAATTTTACAATGAATTAGTATTATAATTTTGAAATAGAATAGGCCTAGGTGTACACCAAAGCTCGACCATTTCTATAAATATTATTTATTTTAAATTTGAAGTCATACTAAGCAGTTCATCATAATGTTATTGAATTAGAGCTTTTCTTTGATAACTAATGATCTATACCATTAGATCAATTATTTTCTCAGTTTGAAACTTAATTAACCAATCAAATCTTGCGAAGTCATCTTCAAAGACATAAAGACAAGAAGATGCATAAGTTTTTTTAACAACTAAAAAAAAAAAAATGGTCTGACTTGAGTGTACTTCACTGTATCCTTATTTCCTTCATTTTCTTTAAAATTCCACGAAAAAAAAAACTCGTATAAACTCTTCGGAAGTTAAACAACACGCGATTTTTATCATAACTAGGTACTTACTCGCATCGAACGTGACTTAAATTAAAAATAAGTAAGGGAGCGGGAAACAGTACCAATTGCAAGTCAACCTTTTTTTACGAATAAAAAAAAATTTTAAACAAAAAATAATCTAAAAAAATTACTTGAATAACTGCTTTGAACTTTGAATCCAGCTCCGTCGCTGAAAGCACCGTTATAAACATTGGCATCTTCGCTGCTGGCGAAATCTTCACTGTTTTCGATACCATATCCAGCTTTCAAAGCTCTGCTATTATATCCACTTTCGGCGCTACCCAAAGAAGGAGAACTATAGCTGCTGGAACTTGGACCGAAACTGCTAGGACCACTGTATCGACTGTAGACTTTGGCACCATTGCTTGGTTTTACATTACCGGTATACGATGGTGGGTGGAAACTACCGTGACCGCTATTCTTGCCGCCGCCGAATACATTAACATTAGATGTGCTGAAAGCATTACCGCGAGATCCTTGACTGAAGCTTGGAGTATAAGAAAGTTTAGAGCCGCCTGTGAATGTAGCGTAGCTTGGTCCGCCGCTGGTGTAGCTAGCGACTTCATCACTGACACCGCCACTTTCATAACCTTTATTGTAATCCGCGGACGAGCCGGGCGAAAACGATTCGTAACTACCGGCACTGTATGCGGCTGGACTGCCGCCGAATTTATTATAACTATTGCTTCCGAATACTTCTCCGCTAGAGTATGGGCTGGCTCCACCGGAATAAGCGCTAGCACCTCCGAACGATTTCACATCAGTAAAGGCGGCAGCATTTCCAAAGCTTGGCGGATTATACGAATTTATCACCGGAGCTGGACCTTTACCAGGACCCGAGTATGCAGCTGGTCTCAGCTTTCCTGGACCATTAGCGGTTCCGGCGCCGTGGACTATGCTAATGTAACTTGAACTAACGCCTCCTTTACTTCCTAAACCACTGCTGTATTTTGGACCACTACTGCTGTAGTGTGGCGAAAAGCTAGGCGGTCCTGATTTGTAAGCTGAGCTTGGCCCGCTGTAGCTGGATGGAGATCCAGAACTATAGCTGTTATAGTTTCCGAAATCAGGCGAAGCACCGTATTGTTCGTGAGAACCAATTTCGTTGCTACCGAATTCGACTGGAGACGGTGGACCGTATCCTGAAAATGTATGTGATTATTTCGTATGTTTAGCTGGGTGTTTTATAATAGATTGTAGGTAATACATGTACATTGTATGGGGTATCGTAACAAGCGTGTAAGTTATAATACTTAGGTATATAGCTTTACGCCCAATGAATATCACATGGGAAATGTGATCTTAACGCAAACGTCAGGTATAATAATGATAATCATTACTGAAAATGAGCAAGTATTTAATAAATGATCGCGTTGAAGAAAGCGGTTCAATCTTTCTTACACGAATTCCTCCAGTAATAAAACGGAAGTGGGAATTTTAACGAAAATTTTATTGCACTAATGAGAACCGAGCTTGCAATATGTTATGAAGATCATGCAATGAAAATTACGTAAGATAGTTCATTAAAATATTTCGGCGAAAGTGATACCTATACCTACCTACCTACTGCAACGGAAATTTAACAATAATGACCTGACCATTCAACCATTAATTAAAAATTCTCGTATATCTACGTGCGTGTTTCCCAATTTTATTGTTTTACAGCTGGGTACTCGTTTATAATTATTAAGTAAAGTGAAAATATCCCTCGATAATGGCATTCAATTTATTTTTTACAATTTATTTTTGGTAGTTGATACTCTGATGAATGCTGTTATGGGCCTTTATTACATAGTACAAAAGACTTTGAAATAGAAAAACCAAAGCAAATGGAAAACATGATCCAATTAAAAACGATCAAAACAATATAATGAAAAAATGCTAAAAACTGGATACCTATAGCATGTTCAATTGATTCTGGTACTCTTTTTTTCGTGTTAAAAATGGGAGGTTGACAACTTGTTTTTATTATTTTCAATTTCCAACACTTCCTATTGGTTTTCTAGAAACAAGTTGCCAACTTCACATCTTTAACATGGAAAAAATTCTCATTTTGCTAAAGGGAGGTGTCAGAATCAATTGAACACGCTGTAGCTATGGAAGTGCCAAAAATGGCGGCCGTTCGTTTACAGTCCACTGTTATCGGTTTTGTATAAATTTCTTATCACTTTACAAAAAGTTTGAATGAGAAAATGAGGTTTTTCTTTTTTTAATAGAAAATTGAAGCATTCTGTGATTTTTTTAGAAATATAATATTTAAAATATGAAATTATCTATCAAATGATATAACATTTTTGAAATTTTGGAGAATATTAATTTTATAAATGGAGAAAATCTGCACAGAAAATGTAAGGTTGTTCAGATTTATTGAGAAACTAAAAGGAAAAGCTGATCGCAGGGAAAAAGTAAATAAATGATTAGAAATAGCTTGAAAAGAGGAATATTTTGTTCATTTGATGATTCTTGCAAGCTATTTTAGTTTTGGAAGTACAACATTCCGAACTTCAGAACTCAATTATTTCAAAAACCAGGATAGCTAGCAAGGAACATTCGATGGCTAAAATATTCTTCTTTTACCGCTGTTTTTAATCATTTATTCACTTTTTCTCTAGAATCAATTTTTCCGTTTTATTTGTCAATAAATCTGAACAACCTTACATTTTCTGTGCAGATTTTCTCCATTCATAAAATTATGATTATTGCGCGAAATTTCATGAATGCTATATCATTCGAATGATAATTTTTATATTTTACATAAATATTATACCTATAAGAAACATAGAATGCTTCTACTTTTTCTTAAAAAAAGAAAAATTAGTAACTTTATGAAAAATGGTAAGAAATTTCTACAAAAACGATAGCAGCTATAGGTAACAGTAGACTGTAAACAAACGGCCGCCATTTTTAACCATTTCGTGACAACGTGTTCAATTGATTCTGACACCCCCCCCCCTTGACAAAATGAGAATTTTTTTCGTGTTAAAGATTACGAGTTGGCAACTTGTCTCCAGAACTATTAATAGGAAGTGTTGGAAAATGAAAATACGTAGAAACAAGTTGCCAATCTCACATTTTTAACACGAAAAGTTCTCATTTTGGTATGAAGGTGTGCCAGAATCGATTGAGCACGCTGTGTATTGGGTGGCCTTCTCAAAATGAGTTCTCAATTTCCATAGGCATCCACGTTCCATGACTACTGACTACTGCACCCTAGAGTCAATAATTGAAATAAAAATAAATCTTAGGATCCGGTTCTGGTTGAAAATTTTTTCACGACGAACCGCATGCAGCCATCAAGACCATAGGTCAACCGACAACGTCGAAAGTGCAGACAATCGCCGTCATGCTCTTATTAAATCCTAATGAAAGATAATTTCAACGTGTGTGGGTATAAGGTATCTCTGGTAAGTAAGTATATTGAAAAAGAAAAAGAAAAAGAAGAAAAAACTGGTATAATGTAAAGTCATTGTACGCAGACCAAAAAGGGCGAGTAAATTTCCGAAACTTCCTCGTTGTCGGTAGCACGATGAAGCATTGACATGAGGTTACATGCACCATCGTGTTCAACCCATCGATGCTATAAAAGAAGAAAAAAAAACGTGTTTACTTTCACATATCGTCGTTATCACACGATATCGAATTTTATTATCGGGCAAAAGAGCAGGCAGGTAAACTAAACACTCTCGCGTTCGTTTGTCCGTCACGATGTTATTAATATGAATATCTCTGCAGAGCGTTCGCTGTAACAAAGCAGAACCCTATCTATCTATACGTAGCCGTATACATATACAATATATAGGTGAACGAATAAAGCTGCGAGCCGACCGGCGCGGCGGTAACTTTCATTTGTGTACGTACGGTCGTCTTGGAAGGCCTATGTACCTCAATTTCACGTAAATTATACTGATGACGAAGACGCGACCGACGTGTCTGAGATTAAAAACCTCTTTTAAATAAGTAAATATAAAGTGTAATGTCAGAATTACTCCTGGTTCTCAACGTTTCCATCGTATAATTAAACATTTAGAAAGTAAAAATACATCATTTTTTTTTTTTTTCGTCGCAACAACATTTGTTTCTAGTCAATATATATGTATGTATATTGTAAGCTGAAATTTTTCTCCCCTTCCCCCTCCTAACACAGCCATGTAAGTCGACTATACCAGATGTGCATTTAAATGTAGGTAGATAGATAGGTACTCGACTTATGCACTGAATAAATGCTACGTTATGGTGTGAAAAAGTAAAAAAACCGGATGCATTAGCTAATTCACCTATAATACATTATATCTTTTGCTCCAATCCAATAGGTTTTCATATCCACGATGTATTTGCAATTGAGTTTAAATTGCGTGCTGCAATTAATCTATATACGTAGAAAGTAATAAAACTCATTGAATAGCTAAGTATAGTTGGCATACAATTTGGTTCAATTTTACTGATATGTTACGCTAATTGACACCCTGAGGATATTTCCATACCGGAACATGTCTACCTGTTATGAGATGGCAATATCTCCTACGTTGTATCTGCCTACATACACCTGCCGTATTAGAAATATAGTATTTAATTTTAGAACGTTGCCTTAACTCGGTAAATTAGACTATTCTTTAGACATGTGCAATATGACTGTCGAGTACGCAAGGGGGATGGGGTGGGGACGTTCGTTTAACACAGTTATGTACGTACGATGGATTGTTGCTTTGAATTACCTATAAAACTGCATATGTAATATATGAGAATTGTTAATAGTTGGTAAGCAGTTAACAGCGTAACGTGACGAAATTTAAACCGATTTGCGGCGATTTTAAATTAAATTATTACCTATGAATACAAATGAAAAATGATGAACTTCTGAGATAAAGAAATTTTGAGTGTTTTTTAGAAAAAATCGGATATAGTAAGAGAATCCTAGCAAGGGTTTGTTCAACTCGTTTTAAAAGTTCCGATCAAATGAAAACATTATGTCGCTTCACGATTTTACCATTCAATTAGGAATTTCCTTCACGGCTAGTACGTAATTCTCCGGGGTCTGAGGTGCAAGTTGGCAAAAAATTTTGATTTCGAATCTTTGTTCTCAAACTATTCAACATTTTATTTCAAATTTATGCACGTAGCGGTTGAAAAACTTGATATTGAAACAGAGAATGAAATTTCAGAGCAGTCAAACTTTTCAAAAATACTAATTCTTCCTTTTAACACTTTCCCAGTTATTCATTTATTAATTATCAATGTTACCAGGCTAAAAACAAGATCAATCATTGAACGCAATATTCATCTATCAATCTTATCACAATATTTTTGGTTTTCTTTGGGCTTAATTTCGGGCTTAGTATCTACAAAGATCTAGTACGTTTAAAATTTTCAAAGTATGATTAGGTACAATTGCAGAAAATATTTACAAAGATACTTTTTGACTTTTGAGAAAACCTTTTCGTTCTGCAGTATTTTTAAAAAAACTGAGGATGAATGTGGTTTTCCTTTTAATAATTTCAAAAAAATTTCATGTGCAAGTATTACAATCAATTGGTGAGTTTATTTTGTGGAAGTGGCGTAAACTTTTCACTTTCATTTTCTTAAAAAAAAAAAAAAACAACAACAACAACAACAACAAAAAACAAAAAAGGTTTTCTCCGGGTACTGATATACTTGAGCCCGGCGGATAAAGAATATGAGGGCCCCTGTTTCTCGTCCCCCTTCCCCCATCAACATAATTTTTCATTCATTTAACAAACACATGAAATTTATTCGAATAAATATCAACTACAATTATAAAATATTCAACTCAAATTCCGTTTATTTCTTCTCATAATCAACGATAATTTTGGTATACATCCTCTGACCATTTCGAGTCTCAAGAGAGTTGAGGCTTCAGCGAAATTTTTCATCCAAAAATACCTTCAACTTCACACTGACTGATTTGACTGAAGTTTTCAGTCATATTAACGATGAAACATGTAATTTGGTTGACATTGATGCTTAATTATAAAAAAGGAAAAAATGAGGAACTATACCACTTCCCAACTGAAGCGCGGACGAAATTTTTCTAATATTTTCGTGCACAATATTTTTCTTCTCCTACTAAAGCTTTGGACTGTTAAAAAAATTGATTTGAAATACCGAATAGGGGGTTCCTAACTGGGAGGCGTGGGGCTGCAACCCCCAACCGGATATACTTACTGTGTGGAAAATCCAAAAATGTGCATTTGAAGACATTGTTTTTGGTCGTAAAAACTATCGCTTATTAAACATTTGAGAGGATAGCTCAAACATGGGGGGGGGGGCTTATGCCTATCCTCACACCCCCTATCACCGCCTATGATCAAAATTACCATATCTCACAAAAAAAGGTTGAAATATGTACCCTAGACAATTATTAATAAGCTAAATACATACATATTGCATCTACTTATCGCATTATATTAAATAATTTCTAATCTCTTGATAAAGAAATTAAACTATATACATATAATAACTGAATGCGTTGGGTGCCAAAAAAAATGGTACTAGTTGAATTGATTGGGTAGAATGTAGTCTTTAGATTTTCCAGTTTTCTGGTTTTTTTTTGTTTTTTTTTTTTTTGTTTTTTTTTTTGTGGCCACTGAGTATTAATATTTGAATGGATAAGAAACAAGAAATAGAAAAATGTGTACTTAAATGTATAAATTAGTGCCATCGAATAAGGAATAGTCAGTTATATGTAATAGAATTTTATAAGTACGTTTTTCATTGAATTGTTACGTACATTCAAATTGAATATTGAATATAATAAATCATGTACCTAATAGTAGTGATCAATTATTAAAGAAAAAAAAAAAAAAGGATAGGTACTCACCATGCGATGGTGGAGGCTCGGTGGCTCCGAAATGGCAAAATACTAATAGTAAATAACTCGTTAAAAATGTTATCTGGAAAAAGATCAGACGAATTAATTATCACGATAAGTAATGTAAAGTTAAAAACGATGATTTAGCAGGTAAAAGATAGATAGTTAAAATCTGAATATTTAAAAATATTCTTCATTTTTCATTCGTATATGCAAGATGAAAAAAATTTCTCTCTACGATCCTTTCTCAACATTATGCGGTAACACCGAATTATTTACACTTTTATAATATTCAAGAGTAGATCTGCATTTAAAATCAATTTTACATGCTTGAAATGAATAAACCAACAACAATTATGCCAAATTTTTGCAATATGTTGATAATAATTATCTTCGCGAAGAAATCATTCTAATTTAGATCGAAAATTAGGGCTCACGCGTATTGAAGAATCATTAAAAAAGTCAACTAAGCAGACGGTTACTTATGCAGATAATCTTATCTTTCCAGTGAATGATTTCGTACTGTACATTATCTCGTTGATGTCATTATGCATTTTGTAAACAAAAATTGAATGTAGTTTTGTTTACATAATTTTTTGTAATTGCCTTTTTTTTTTGACACAGTACATGTAATTCAGTCATTTAGGTATCAAAATAATAATTCATCAATTGTATGTTGCAAAAATCACTTTTGAAATTTTGGTTGTTAAAAAATATTTAAAAAATACCAAAATTAAACAGTTTTAACTTTAAAAAAAAATTACTTCCGAAAAACCTATTTAACATTATTTTTTGAGCATTTGAATGCTTCAATCACTTGAAAATAAATAAAAAAAAAAACATATACGAAAACAAAACAGAGTTACAAACTTAATATGCAAAAATAAGCATATTATACGTTTCTTGGTGTCATTAAAAAAACGCGAAAAATATTGAGGAAAAAATGAGCAAGAAAATAATACATAAATTTAAAATTGATTCCAAACTCAAAACTACAGTTCGTAACACAGATAGTGAAAAAACACAAAAATTTACGGTAAAATTAATAAAATAAAATATCAAGAAACAAATTGTAAAAAAATAAAATCAACACTCACCGGATACATTATAAGAATAAATTTAAAACTACACTCGTAACTAAAAATAACGAAAAAATATAACTTAAATATATAAATAAAAAAAAAACAGTCGAGTTGGTTGTTGTCTGTTTAACTGGGTAGGATTGAATGAATCCCCCGTCGGCGGTCTGCCTTTTATATCGACCTTCACGGCTTTGAACAGGCGCTTGTTTATGGCGAACTACCCGGGGACTCCTACTACCAATTTGTTACATGCATACTTCCAGAAATCAACTCATTTCTAATTCCAGGGAAAGTTAAAAAAGAATAGTCCCCGCGCTCAAGTTCTACTTCTGTACCACTCTAGGTCATCATCTGCCAATTCGCAGATTACGTGTTGGTGCCAATATCGTGGTATGTATTGCTCTTCTTCGATACGTATGTATTCGCTCTTCGCTCGTGGTAAATAAGCCGGTCCGTGTGATTATTTTAGTAAAAGTGCACTTATTAGTGCAACGTCTATATATGTAAATATTCAACTAATTGGAAATTATTTTTATGATTAATTAGACAGATAATCGATATAATTATTACGATGGAAATTTTTAAAAGAAAAAATTGTAATTTTTTTTATTTTTTGTAAGAATAGAAGAAGATAAAAAAATGTATCAAAGTGACTTATTTCTATTTTACGTTCGTTCACCTTTCGTTTTACCATTTTACTCATTCCCCATGAAAAAATTCGATACATTTAATAACGTGTTTAACACATTTAACCCCGATTTGCGCTTATAGTGTGATTGAAAAATTCACAGATTGAAGTAAGTAGCTAGGTAAAAAAGCAATGTACGAGATCAAGGTGAATTATTTGGCCGCCTACATCAAAGGTTGTGTTGTTGAATTTCATTCTTTAGAAAATTGCCGAATTCAATTGATTTCGAACATGCATTCTACGTATATGTGTGTCCGGTTCACGTACGTCTACGTATACAGTCTGTCCTTTAATACAATTCATATAGGTGCCCAGGTATTGTTATTACCCGTTATTTATTTTAAAAATATAATTTCCCGTAACTGATTCAATAATGTAAGGTCAAATTGTTCATATACTTACTTGTACTTATAAAATCTGAAATGGGTGCTGTTATCTCGTATCATTGACAGGTGATACAGATAATACACATGCATACCTGTTTGTATGATGCCGGTCAGTCATCGGAGGTGAAAATATATCGTTATCAATGCCATTATTTACTTTGTACCTGAATGAATTTCTTTTCAATTACTGATGCATTTTTTATTATTATTATTATTATTATTATTATTATTATTAAAGTACGTACTAAAGAATTCAAGATTTTAATCTTTCTAAAAATAATTTCCAAAGCAAAAATCAATTTTTGAGCAATTGAAAGTTAATTTCAAAAGGTAGGTACCAGGTAGAGTAGGTATCTAGCTAAACGAAGTACTTAGTCAAAGGTTCATGATCGATTTTTCATGAAACGTTATCATTTTGTAGATGGCTCCGAGTTACAAAAAAAATATAATGTTTGGAAACAATATTTGATAAGAAAAATTGAACAAAAAGGTACCAGCGGACAAGATGAGTAAATCTGCTCCAGAACTGAAAAAATCTTTAGCAATTTTATAGAAAATAATTTGACAATTGTTGTATCCAATTTGACTAGTCAAGAAAAATTTCAGATAAAAATGTAAATTTTTGAAATTTGAGTGCTTTTATTCTGCGAAGGTGCTTATGGGAGGAGTTTGAGCTGCTGAACACGAATCTGTTGCTAGTTTTTTCATATAACAATTTCGTAAGTGAAAAAAGTAAAATTTCAATTATTAGCTTTGTGCTTTACTTACACCTTAATTGCAATTCAAAAATTACGAAAAATAAACGTAATGAAGTGAAAATCGGACAAATATTGTACGAATAGGTATTTTGGGATATATTAAAGGAAAAAAGTTTTTCCGGCTAAAAATGTTTATTTTATGAACGAAAAACACGGTGGAAAAATAGTTTTTTAAGTTTTCCCAGATGTTTCCCATTTTTGCAATTCGTTAAAAATTACCTAAAATTGAGTAAAAAACTGACATAAATGAGTTATAAATGCAGAAAATTGATCAAAAATTACGAAAAAATGTTGAAAAATATGTGAAAATTGACCTATGATAGGAGAAAAATGGTTTAAAATCATTGAAAATTTACCTAAAATACCAGTATAACAAAAATCGTTTAAAACTGGCAAAAACTGATGAAAAAAAATTGTTAAAAACAGTGGTTGTCGTAATTTTGGAGGATAGTGAGGCGGGAAAATTACGACGAAGAAGGGGGAAAGCTCTAGCGTAGTGGAAACGAAAAAGAAAGAAGGATTACAAATGCAAAAAAAGTAATATATTGCAAAGAAGGAATGAACAGCACGCTGCAATTATCACTTGCGAGAAATTTTAAAGGAATGCCTTTTAGAAATAAAAGAGTAATAACACCCGAACGAAACGAGCGCAAAATTTTTAGGAAAATATTAAGAATACAGGGTCAAAAATGATGTTTTAACAATTTTAATACTTTTCGAGATTGAATTATTCCGCAAAAAGTTACAATACACTTCGGTTGGGCGAAGAAAGGGTGTGAGAATTTCCATTTTATTGGATATTTTGGTAAACTTAAATATACGCCTACATTGCCAGCGAAGCGAGGGTGAAAATTTTACAAAATATTAACCAAAAAGGGTCGAAAAATGACCGTAAACAGAAAATAAATAAAAATTATAAAACTTTCCACCCCTAAAAATCGGTCCCAGTGGGTACAAATTCAAAGAAACTCCTCGGTAAAATCGTCACTAAATCCAACATTCGATTACTTCTCATTTTTTCCAACCTCTACCAACTGTCACCCAATTTTTTCAACTCCCAAATATTGGGGGACCCCCCCCCCCCCCAACTGTCACCCAATTTTTTCAACTCCCAAATATTGGGGGCCCCCCCCCCCCCTTTCGTTTGGTAGGCCTGAGGTTAAAAGTCATCAAAAATTGGCATAAAATCATAGAAAAATCATTAAAAGTCATCAAAAATTGATCAAAAATCTGAAAAAAATGTTTAAAAATATATGAAAATAGACTTGAAATATGAAAAGAGTCGTTAAAAATCAATGAAAATTGGGTTATAAAATTGACACAATACGTGAAAAATGCTGAAAATTGACCAAAAATCGTTAAAAATAACTAAAAATTGAGTAAAAATCTGACAACAAAGGGTTGAAAATGCAGAAAAGTGATTACACATCACAAAAAAAAATGTTAAAAATTAGATGAAAATTGACCTGATATATAAATGAAAATTGAGTAAAAAATTTGGCAAAAATGGGTTCAAAACACAAAATTTTTTGTGAGTTTTGATCCATTTTTTTTCATTTTTGCGCAATTTTCCATGATTTTTAACAATTTTTTTTCATATTTTTGGTTAGTTTTTACAGGTTTTACATCATTTTTTCTTGATTTTTAGGCCATTTTTTGCACTTTTTAACAATTTTTGCTGAATTTCTACTTGATTTTCAATGATTTTTAAAGAATTTTGGTCAATTTTCATTTCTCTCTATCAATTTTTAATCCAATTTTCGGTAATTTTCAACCATTTTTCCATATTTTCGGTCAGTTTTCACACATTTTTCAACATTTTTAGTTAATATTCAATGGTTTCCAACAATCTTTGATCAATTTTCACTTATTTCTGTTGATTTATGATAAAATTTTCGATGATTTTCAACTTTTGTTTCAGATTTTTGTTGAAGGAGGGAGGGAGGGGGAAAAAGAAATCACCCTTTGTTACTCCTCTGATTACATGACATGAAATAAATGTTTATTAAAATGATGGATCGAACTGTGACCATTCACTGTATAATCGAAAGGATCAAACAATAAATGGAGGCGCGTATTATGAATAATGACCCATTTGATCAAGTTGGCACGGGGCTTCCAAATTTCTGAGCCCACCCCTGCCTATCTATAAGGATGGGATGGGTATGGTATTGATTTTTGTCTAAAATCGAGACATAGTAGAGTGCAATAGTCGCAAGGTTGGTTTCAATTGAATGTGGTTTAGAGATAGACTAATAGGTACCAAAATGCTTCATTTGAAAAGCAAATTTAAAAATTCAAATAAAAGGCCACTACAACCAACACAGACCCGCAGCCAGGGGGAGCTAGGGGAGCATTTCAGCAACCTAGAAAACGATTTGTTTAGATTCTTTAGTCTTTAATGGCATAAAGAATAGAAGACATCAGGTAGCCATTGTTTTTAACCCATAGGATAGTGGTATAGCCATATATGGCTTAAAAAAAAGAGTTTCTTTTTTTTTGCGTATCATTTTTTGGCTGCAAATTCATAAAAATGACGAGAAAAAAATTATGAAAAAAATTAATTTTCTTAACGATCAAAAATAGCATTTTCAGCGATTTTAAGAAAAATGTTATCATAAATGTAAAAATTTTTCAAGATTTTTCAGCCTCGAGGGGGTTCAGCCCCCCTGGCTGTCCTCCAGCCGTAGAATGTTTATCTAGCATCTTCTGGCATTCATTTAGAATCTTCTACTACGGGCCAGAATCAACACCTTCTGTAACAAAAGTCTTGGGCGTAGATTTTATGACGTCACAGGTGGAGGTACACGTTTAGATTGGTTTAGATAGGAGAATCCGTGTTTTTCAAAGTTTTTCTCAATTAGGCGGAAAATATAAATTAAAAAAAAAATTATAAGTATCTTTTGAAGCATGAAGTTACCTTTCCGATGATGTAATATTTTTCAAATTTCGTGCAATAATCGCTTTGTAAATAGGAAACGTTCCCGTGAAAGGAAAAATTCATTGTAAAAAAAAAAAGTTAATATATGGTTGGAAAGAGCATAAAAGTAGGAAGCATTTTGATAATATAATTTTATTCTAGCTATTCTAGTTTTTGAGATAATCGAACGTAAAGTTGAAAACGCGTCTGTTGGTTTAAAACCGAATATCAGAGAAGAAAGAAGGTTAAAAGTTTGGACTCTTCTCAGAATCATATTTTTCAAAATGAAAGTTAATATTTACAAGTGCTCGTGTTTCTCTTTCTATCTCTCTGTCTGTGTTGCTTCTGTAAGCAGATACGTATACGTTATGGCTCAAGTTGAAGTACATACATTTCTGGTGGCATTTACCCTTGGTCATTGGTCGCATCAAATGTGAAAAACCAGACATTCTTGATGTGCAACATTCGTATGTACTTTCGAGCATTTCCCCGCAAAGCGTGAAAAATATTCCGAATCAGATTACCGGTTTGATGTGTGCAATGTGCACGAGTAAACGTTAATCTACTTTCAATTTCTGGCCGTATGTGCAGTGTGTGTATATAGGATTGGTATAGAGGTACGCGATCTTCATGTACAGGAAATAATTTATGCTAATGATTGCTAGAACGTAATTATTGGCAAAAGATTTACAATCTTTGTTTTGACATTTAACGATATATATATATATATATGTGTGTGTGTGTGTGTATAATGCACGTACGAGTGCATTAATTACCGCATCGGTCGACCAACTCGCCGATTACCAACCATAAGATGTATGAGTGAACTGTAGCCGGAGCATCGAGCATCGTTTTGTAACTGAAATTTACAAAGCGACGACGATGTCTGGGCGACCCTAGTGTTACTTCCGTTTTTTTTTTCTTCAACTTCCCCTTTCGCTCTAAGCTTTCTAATATTGTTACCTATACAGAAAGATGAGGTCCAGGAACTAGGAAACTTGATATTATTCCCCGCAGATACGAAAAGATACGTACCTACGAGAATATCGGTACCTTTACTTAGGTAGTAAGCGTAGTAAGTACTTAGCCCGGTGTGTACTGTGTGTGTACTTCTAGCTATGTTGTAAGTATAAATTCGGAATATCGCTTACTTACTTATAGAATTACTTTTACACCTACACGACCGGAACACCTGAGGCTTTGGAAAGTACCTATCTATCTACCTTCCTATTGTACCTTTATTGAGGAAGAAAATCATACGTACGAGTTTTCTTCACCATATGTGACTGTACGGCGAACAATGGAAAAGTATGGTCTGGGTCGTGTGCAAATCACTTATTTTGCTGTTGTAAAGATGTATGTAAGTATTAAAAAAAAAAAAAAAATCCAAACAACCGACGAATACGAATAAGGAATGAAATATAAACTTAAACATAAATTATAAAGAATTCAGAACGATATTTTTGATGTGCGGAATGATCGAGTGAAATTACGTAGGTACACTCGTTTATCTCGTCGTTGTGTAACACTTGAAGAAGATCATCAGTCCGGAATGTCCCGACCGAGCTTACTTAATTGGCTCAATTTGGAAAAAAATTACAGAATTTATTTTTATAACGTCGGCTACTTTTTTTTTTTGTTGCACGTATGTTTACTTTTAATACCTTCTGATACGTATATACTTTTGCATCACGTTTCATCATTTCACGCTTTTTTCGTTCGTCCGCCAGACCATGTCGACGTTTTCATTTGTTATGTACCTATTTAAGGTAGTAAAGATTTTAAATTATGCACCGTTAATGTAATGAATTTACTGTCTGCTACCAACAAAACGCGTCTGGTTGCGAAAAATTACCCGCACATATGTATAGGTAGATAGGCAGGTAGGTAGGTAGGTAGGTAGGTAGGTACACGGGTAGGTAAGGTACCACGTCAAAGGCGTTGCATGATATGTGTATAATAAAAAAAACCGCAACGACGTCGATGGTGAATGCAATTTGTATCCGGTTCTTATGCGGTAGTCGGCGAAAAAAAAAAAATATAAAAATAATTACCGCGTAGGTAGAGGTACTGAGTTTAATATTTATCAAAACTTTTGCATTTCGTGCAACAATCGCACGTTGAATTATCAAATAAAAAATATTTTATAGTTGCATTTTCACTTCCACGCTGTTAACGTGATATATGTATTTAACTTTGGCGTAGAATGTAAATTAGGTACTTATCTAATGAGTAAAAATAATTTGAAAGATGAAAAATTTTTCGTAACAAAGGTAGGTAAATACTCGTATTCTCGTATTGGTGAATTCTTTTTTTTTTCCACGACGCGATAATTACTTTTTCATTTATTTCGTAAAGACCAAATATTATTATAGAGTAACCTTGCAATATTGACGATGAACTGGTTGGCTATCTTTGTTTGAACAGATTAGGATACTTTGGAGGCTAGTATTATTTACGTAGTTAATAGGCTACGTGATTACCTATACGTACCTACCTACCTTCCTACATTTATAATATGTATACACTACAGTTATAATAATAACCGTACAATGTAAACAGCGGTACATTCATTTGTGAGGTACCCAATACCTATATGGTTAGAGATATTCGTGCAAAACAAAAAAAAAAGAACAAATATATTTACGTATGTATCGAATATTTATGCAATACAACATAGAACATACGTACTACGTAGCTAAAAGAAATATAATATTTATTCAAATGTACCGAAACCGTAGATATATTGATGACATTTAAAACGATTAGTTCAGCAACCATAAAGTATATATTTATATGAGTACCTATCTAACCTTTATTTAAAAGAATTATGCCAGTCATTGACGCAGACGTTTACAATTTACGGAGAAATGAATGAAAGATGAAATAATGTACGTGTAACTAATTAACAATAAAATATACGGCGAGTTGTGCGAAGAAAAACAATACCCTATGTAAGCTTACTTTTGAATAAAACGATGAAAATTAAAATTCGCTCTTATATGTTCAAGTAACCTATTTAGTTACATGTATAGGTTTATAAAACGCGCGATATGAATATCTTTCAGGTCAATTTCATAGCTGTCATTTTGCTTTTAATATACCAGTATTTGTATTGAGAAAACGTTGGTATTATATGAAGTGACGCTGGCTATAGCTGTTACCTACTGCACTGTACGTTGGTAGAGGTATACGAAATTATGTAATTTATGCAAGAGCCAGCCCTACGTCGAACGGATAAATTCAACGTTGATGGAGGGAGTGAGGTTAAAAGTTTTCATTAACATTTTTCTATGCGTTTATTCTTTATTTTCAAAATATTACATTACCTACACTTTGCTCTTGAAGTTGGCTTGCCAGATAAGTTTCATTTTGGATTTGCATCAAGAAAATTTACACAGTGCAAGCACTGGCCTTCCGCAGCGATGTGCTCTGGAGGGGTGAGCTTCAAATTTACCAACCAATTTCACCTGATTTCTCAAAATTTTATGAGTAGCTTAAGTACTAAATTCCCCCCTCCCCCCAAACTTCGCAAAAAAACAAGTTTTCATAACTATAAAAATATATTCAGCAGGTAAAAACGTACATTTTTGGCGAAGAAAATATTTTTAATAATAATTTATTTTTTTCTAACTAAAATTTTCTCATGACTATTTATTCAAATTTTAATGCGTTTATAACGATTTTTGGCAAATTTAGAGCTACAGTCGAGTCATAATCACAGCTCGCCATCATTTAACTATTCTGGAATTTTATTGTTTTTCCAAATTCAACCAGTGACGGTTTTGCATATTTTGCCACCAGAGGCAATAAACATTCTTTGTCACCATTTGAAAAAAAATGAGGGACGAAAACGTCACGTTACAATTATCACTTGAGAAGAATTTTCAACGAATTTTTTCTAGAAATGAAAGATAAAATAAGGCCCGAGCAAAGCGAGGGAAAATTTTTTCTGAAATATTAGGAATAGAGGGTCAAAAAACGGAGCTCTAGTGCATCGATAAATTCTAAATACCAGATTTTATTACATGCTAAGCTTGATTCATTCCGCAAAAAGGTTTACTTCAAATTTATTTTTCAAAAAAAATTTCTAGAAAAGCCAAAGCCCAAAAGTTCCCTCCCTTGGATGTGACTTTACTCGCATGTAAGTCAAGTACTAATTAGTTTTGATGCAAGCCTCCTCTCAATATCGAAATATTTCATCTGTATTTCAACATGAGGTAAAAATGTACGATTCTTTTTCGGAAGGTGGAAGGAAGGGTAACAGGATTTAAATTTCCTTTGATATGTTAGAAAATGTAACCGTATAGATACAACCCGAGCGATACGAGGGTGAAAATTTTACGAAATATTCGGTATAACGGGTCGCAAAATGATTGTAAACGTTGGAAAATGTTGAAATAAAAATTTTAAAACTTTTCACCCCTAAAAATCGGTCACTGTGGGCACAGATCCGGAAAGGTTCCGCAGTAAAACCGTCACTGATTCCAACATTTCATTAATTTTAATTTTTTCCAATTTCTACCAACTGTCACCCAATTTTGCCAATTGCGGTACGTTTGGGGCGATGAGACACCCCCCCCCCTCCTTAGGTAGGCCTTTGCATTTCGATTTTGTTGGATATTTTGGTGTACTTAAATATATTTTTTCGTCCCGAGCGAAGCGAGGATGAAAATTTTACAAAATATCAGGTATAAAGGGTTGAAAAATGACCGAAAACATTGGAAAATGAAATCGGCCACTTTGGGCACAAATTCAAAGAGACTTCTCAGTAAAACCGTCACCGATTCCACATTCCATTTTTTCTCATTTTTTCCAACTTCTACCAACCGTCACCCAATCTTGAAGAGTGACTAATCATCTACCTCCGGTACAATTTCCAAGAATTTCCTATGCATAGGAGGGGAGTTGGAAGTTTTCAAAGTCACTACCTACACGACGAAAGTAATGCTAAATCATTTGATACCTTGAGAATTCGAAATAAGTTGAATCTGATGATTATAAAATAAGTACGTATATGCCCAGTAACTTTTAGTACAGGGTCACTGTATCAAATGTTTTCCTTTCAAATGAAATTTTCAACTTCAGCTTCTCTTGTTTTTATTTTATTTTAAATTATTGTAATTTGAAACAAAGTATTATTTTTACATTCATAATTTGAACTTCTACAAGACATCGCGTTTTCGAATCTATTGTTCAGCCCCTAAAATAATGTGCTTACAACTTTAGCAAACAGTAGATGCTTTAGGAACATGTAATGTAAATAAGAATGTGCTCCTGAATTGAAATTTTTTTTTAGATTTAAATAAATTCTGTGCTTAAAGTCATCGATTTTAAACTCACGGATACGTAGCGACCCCTCAAAACTACTAGTTAATTAGAAAAGTGGTTGATTTTGATCTTTGAAAATTTCCCTCCCCCCTCGTACGAATAGAAAATTTCTGAAAATTGTAACGGAGGTAGGTAATTGGTCATCCTTTAAGTAGACACCATCGTCATATCCGCACCCTCTCTTTATAAGTCGGCAGAAAATTAAAACTTCAAAAATATCGGAAAGATTTTGAAAAACTAGAATTTATTCATTATAAAAATGAGTATTTCTCGAATTTTCAACAAAAAGTCTAGAAATGAATTAAAAATGGGTTCCTGATAAATTTTTCTAGAAGGGCACAAATTTACGAATTAGGAGGCAAAGCTTCCCCTACCGTCCCTATCCCCTCGCTGGCCGTAGACCTACTTTTGACAATTCTCAACACTGAAAGGGAAAATACTGAAGAATGAACTTTTATTTATTTTTAGCCATTTTGGGACCTGCAAAAGAATTTTAATTTTTTTTCTGAATTTTCATAAAGGTAGATCATAACGTGTTCTAATTAGCTTCGAAAGCTGAAAATTTGGTTACACTTATAGCTTTTTATAGCCATAGAAAATCGACTATTTAATGATTTCCACGAATCCAAGCTTGAAATATGCAAATTCGTAAGTATTTTTTACCCCTTTTGAAATAAATATTCGGTAAATTTTGGGTTACGAGAATTTTCAATAATGTTGGGACGTCTAATCGAATTTTCATTGTTCTTGTGGAAATTTTCAAACAATACAAATACCAAAAATGTCCCAATCAATGTCGGCAGCTGAAAATTCGGTCACAAAATTGGAAATGAGAAGTTTTCCATTTTTTAATTTTTGAAGTCAGAAACGTAACTTTTTGAGAGATTTAAGTATTTATTAGAAGTAAATAAGATGGTATATTTTTGGAAAATCTAAAAATTGCAACATTGAAAACATTTTTTTATCGATGAGATCTCAAAACTCGAGAAGCTTTAGGTTACAAATTTTTTAAATTCTAAAACTTAAACATTTTAAATACTCATTCTGGTATCTACCTATCCACTCGTGGTTCGATTGCAAATATTTTCATATTGCATACCAAGACCATATCAGGGTGCAACGCTGGCTGCAGATGACATACTCATCTACCTATGTAGAATGTAATACCTACGTGTATTAAGTGTACCTAATTGTGTTTTATTATCAATGCTTTGTAGATACATTTACGAACGTACCTGTATGATACAATTACAGGTACCTACTACCTACTACCTATTGCCTATGCCTAGTACCTATATAACTATGTTTACGTAATTGCTAATAAACTGCACTTTCATATTTGTATTTATATTACATGCAATATGCATAATTGTATTGTACTTATCTCTATTCCAAAGAAATGAAAAATTAATTTTTACCCTGAAAAATATTTTTTCGAATGCTTTATTTATTTTAATTTCCTTATTTTTATAACGAATATTATCTAAAATGTGGTTGACCAATTAAAGATTACATGCGATATTTTCAAGACAAATGTTTATCCCAATTGAAGAGCAATGACCACCCTTGAAGATACAATTGATTCAAGAATGAATGATTTTCATCCTTAAATTCGTCAAAATCAATTTCGTATGCGGCTTCTTTGATAACAAAGGATGCAGGACCCTTATCACCGCTTTTTTTTTCTTCTACCACAAACACATCGTAAACATTTTTATCGTAAGCCGCGTACCCTTGAGTAATATAAATATCGCCACAAGGATATAGATTAGCATATGAGAGGGAATCTGTTCCATCTGAACCTTTTAACCTGGTCCAAGTACAAGAATTTTTCGGTTCTTCTTTTTCTTCTTTTTTTGCTTTTTTTTTAGACGCGCCGCTTTTGCCACTTTTTTTGCCACTACCGCCGAAACATTCGCATAAAGCCATAGATACGTCTTCTTTGGACGTACAAATCGGATCTACCAGCCTTCCTTTCATTACGTTTTTAACTGAAAATTATTTTTAAATATCAGATTTGTAGGTAGGTACGCACCAAGCTGGTACTTTTACAGGTGCCATCTTTCGTTATAATAATACTAGATACGCTTAGGACAAGTACTAGGTATCGCTTTCATTTATCTAATTATTTTATTCAAAGTAACTTACATTTTTCCCACCAAGAAGTTCTACTTTTTAGATAATTCTTCATTACTTTATCATTTTCTTCTTTGGTGATCGAGATGTCTATCTTACAATCGGCCCAAGCATACGAGACGATGAAAATTATCGCAAATGCACCGATCAGTGTGACGTTCATTGTAATATAGGTAAGTAGCCTAGGTACCTCTTTTGCATTACGACACAACCAACAATAAACACTGCTATAATGATACGAAGACGAATAACAAAACTTTCAAGAGCTTCGGCTGAATTTTATACATTTTTCGTCCTTAGATTCACCTTTATGTTATTTGAAGGTGAATTTTCGTCACATGTAGAAGCTAAATGAACCTGTAGAATTGATTGGTAATTGCTCAGTTTTGTCAAGTAGAAACACCTGTTTGTATACGTTATTTATTCGCACTGTATTTTATTTTTTTGACAAACAGATGATTGATGACGAATGTGTTCTGTTTACTGAGGTCTGAGAGAGTGCTCGATTGCAAGACTTATCTAATTTATTTTCATAGTCAATTTCAAGCCTAGGCTTTTATAATGCATGTTATTACGTAGAAGAAGCAAAAGAGTACCTTATACGTTTTTTTTTTTTTGGAATTTTCAATTATTTTTTAAAGATGAATGAGCCTAAGAAACCTGCTACAGACGTCACGGAGTTTAGAAACGGCATTAGCATAGATGTGTAGTAGGGGCAGAGGCGAGTTCAGCTATGATAGTCTGAGCCCCCTTTTCTCCATAGATATCGCCGTACAGGCATTTAAAAATCAAACAAATGAGTAGTTTCAGAATGTTGATCTGATTACGAATCGAAGTGGCAGAATTTTTGTCATGTACACATTTTGCCCATCTTCATTATTTGGGAAAATTTTTTTTTGCTCAGAATTTTAAAGACAGCTTTTGCAATACTTTTTGTTATGCACGAAATTTACCTATCTTGATTTGTTGAATAGAGCTCATAAAATTTAAATTAACGCTGCCCCTTCAATAATGCAGATAGGTAAAATGTGTATATGACAAAATTCATGAGAAAATTTTATGTCTACAAGGTCCGCTACTTGGATTCGTAATCAGATAAAAATTCTGAAACTGCTCAATTGTTTAATTTTTAGATGCCGGTGCAGCGATACCTATGATAAAAAAGTGGGCCAGACTATCATAATTGAACTTAGTGATCGAAAGCGAAGTAGGTACCCAGCTACCTGCTACCTACTTAGCTATAGCTACTTGGCTTATTTTTCATCTAAAAAATATAGGCGGAGGTGGGTATTAAATTAATTATCCTGGTTTTTCGAAGGAAAACCTGGTTTTAGGGGCATGGCAAAAAATGGCGGCTGCTTGTTTACAGTCTACTGTTGTTGTTTTAGTAGAAATTTCTTATCATTTTTGAAGTTTGAATAGGAAAATGAGTTTTTATGAATTTTTCTCAAAAGTAATATCTAGAATGATCTAGAATATAAAATTATCTTTTGAATGATACAACATTCTTGAAATTTCGTACAATAATTTTCTTATAAATGGAGAAAATCGGCACAGATAACGTAAGATTGTTCAGATTTATTGAGAAATAAAAAGGAAAAATTGATCGTGAGGGAACAGTGAATTGATGGTTAAAAATAGCCTGAAAAGAGGAAGATTTTAGTCACTGAATGTTCCTTGCTAATTATTTTGGTTTTTGAAATAATTCAGTTCTAACGTTCGGAACGTTCGGAACGTTGTATTTCAATCACTAAAATAGCTAGCAAGGAACATTCAGTAATTAAAATATTAGGAGTTTTCAAGCTATTTTTAGCCATATATTCACTTTTATCCTATGATCAGTTTTTCCTTTTTATTTCTCAATAAATTTGAACAACCTTACGTTTTTTGTGCCGATTTCCTCCATTTATAAGATGATTATTGCACAAAATTTCAAGAATGTTTTATCATCCGAAAGATAATTTTATATTCTGGGTATTGCTTTTTAAAAAAATTCACAGAATGTTTCTATTTTCTGTTCGAAAAAGAAAAACTCTTTTTCCCATTCAAACTTCATGTAAAATGATAAGAAATTTCTACCAAAACGATAACAGCAGACTGCTATGTTACTCTCTCGATCCATGCGACTTTAGGGGTTCTAGACAAACATTTCAACATTAGTGAAAATATTCGAATCTGAAGAGCACACATTATTGCTATATGAGAGTAGTATTTTCTGGCTTGAAAATAAATGAGATGTACGTAAAGTCATGCAGCTGTGACGGACGTTTACATTCCACATCCAATTTTTAAGGTAGAAGAATACTAACCGCATAGCATTTGTGTACCTCTGATCAGAAGCAGCATTTATAAAAATTTTAAAAATTAGATAGAGAAGAATGAAAAGTACAAAAAATGATGTAAAATCATATGAGGCGTTTTTTTAAAGAACAACCGTAGTCCAAAAATGAAATCTTACAGTAGAGCATAATTACATTCTTATATTCGATGAAGGGTCAAAAATTCGGTTCAGTGGGTATTATTCAATTTCAAAATTTGAAAAAATTACGAATTTAATCGGAGTAATCACTTTATTTTCTTCACCAACTGCAAAAGTCAGATTTGAAAAAATAATGTACTGGACTGGACTATAGCTGTTTGTTACATAAAACAACAATCATTCGATGAACTATTATCGCTTTTTTCAAACAAAAAGGGTACTGATTAATGATAAAATAGAATAGAGTGAAATGTAAAATTATCAATCAACCATGATTTAATTCAGAACATAATTTATTTATCAATTTAGATTAAAATAAAAACGAAGAATGATTTGTTTCAAAACTCACGTATTATTATCAGTCGCCATATTTTTTACCAAGATTTTCCATGATTTAAAAAAAAAAAAAAAAGAAAGAAAAAAAACCATAGTCCATAATTAACCAATAAGAACGCACTATGCATGGACAATGGTTGTTTTTTAAACAAAAACGTTCAAATTCGTGGTTTTTAAAGTGTAAAAAAATGGATGCTGACCGAATTAAATCGCAAAATTATAAAAAATTTCTGTTTTCTCACGAATTTTAAAAAAAATTATAATTTTGAACGATGACTGTTCTTTAAAGGAATGCCTCGTATGATACCTGACGTATTCAAAAATTATTATCCTGAATTAATTATTAAAAACACCATATAATCGATCTATCAATTATTTAGATCTTAAAAAATCAATCAAGCACCGTCAAACAACATAATTGCGGTTGAAAAAAAATTGAATGTAAAATATCTTCTTTGAATTCATTTGAGTCATAATTTCATGAAATGAATGTCGCACTCATACGAAGGCATATGTACTATTCGGGCGTATGAGATTTATTTTCTTTAACAGTTTTCGTTCCTCATTGAACACAGTACTGGATTTCTACGGGTAATTTGCTCATAAAATTTTTAATATTACAAAAATTATCTCATAACTGTTCTAAGAAGTAAGTATTCTTACTTACTTACTATTCATGTTTGTAAACTGAATTAGCGTTCCAAAAATGCGAAAAAAATTTACTATAAGCCGGATTATTATCAATGTTGGAAAAATCCAGCTTTTCAATCATCCCTTTAAACTGCATCCATTCTATTTCCCCATTTGGTTCAAATACGTAAACATCGTGAATGTTGATATCCTCGTAGGATTGATATCCTTGCGACAAGAAGAATGTTTTTTTGTCCACCACGCATGTTACCATAAATTCAAATTTTTGAATTGATTTTCCTTTCTTATCACATAATTGATAAAGCGATCGTTTCGGATAACGAGCATACTGCTCATTAAGATCATGCGGTTCGGTATCTTTTTTGTGTAATTTTTCGTAGACACATTCGCATAAGCTTTGCTTATCTGTAGTCAATAAATTGGTAACCGGATCGAAATATCTTCCTCGCATTATATTATCCCCTGGAAAAAAATATTAGAGATTAGGTACCTATGTAAGTATTTCGTTATCTATAATGGATTTGCATAACTACCTGGCTTTAGATTTACTTACAAAGATTACGAAATGATACTTTGAATTTCAAATAATGCTTCAATATATCTTCGTCATCATTTTCTTCTTTAAAATTGACATCACCAAATTTGCATTTCGCTTCACAATTCCGCATCGAAATGACGAAGATGAAAATGACGTAAAATAAAAGTTTCATTTCGTTGGTAAAATTTTTCTTAAGCGTGTTTCGATCACGAATTTTCAACACTCTTACTTCTTATCTACGAGTATCTGCTTGAAACTATGTGAATTTTTGTCTACCAATGACTGCATATACATACAATATGCGTGTCGGTGATGTTTCATTAGCAGGCTACAGCAAGTGTTCATATTTTTTAAAATCCATCGAAACTATTCGCTTTCCTACTCGCGTAGTAATTTAATTGTTCAAGGTGAAATAAACCAAACCTAAACCGCCAAAAATTTTGAAAACGTGAACAGCAAATATCATACACTTGTACGATAAGAAAAATCATTTTCACATTAAGTTAGCAAATTCGACTATACGGCCGTCATTTTTTTCGAAAAAAATTCCCTCCCCTCTAGAAATGGATTTTGAATGATTAAGTACATTGTTCCTAATTAATAACTATAAGGTGAATGAATATTTGAAATATTTGTGTAATTTAAGGGGTTTATGATGGGTGAAAATGAAAAATTTGTCGACAGAAATCTACAACTTTTACTAATTTTTTCAAGTTTTTTTGCAAAGTGAAATACATGGTTTCTATTGTGTAAAAAGCACTGTTTTTGGGACCCAAGTTCACAAAATTGAAATAAACAATACATATTTTCATGTCTGAAGCCTGAGAGAAGCGTGGACAAAATTTTTAAAAAATTGGATTTTTAGCACTAAAATTGCATTTTTTTTTCCTTTTTTGTTAAGTTATTCGCGAGGGCAAAATTTTGAAAAAATGTTTTTTTGGCGCTAAAATTTTGTTTTTAAGAGTTTTAAATTCATGTTGGTAAGTTCGTGCAGTTGGCACAATTTTTCTTTTTTTGTCTCAACCAATTTTTTGCCAACTTTTTCACAATTTACAAATTTTTTACCAACGTTATCAGCTGGCTGAAGGAGGGAGGGTGACGCCACCTACTCGTCACAAAGCATTATCCCTGATTAATGTTGGCTTGTTAACTGAGTACTCAGATTGGTATCTCGTTCCCCTTTCCTTTCTACCTCTAAAAAAATCAAATTTCAGTATAACAATCTTCAATTACCACAAAAAGTATGGAAAGTTTTGTTAAAAGAAAACAAATAAATAAAAATCTAATCTGAACCGTGCCACTACTATTTAAAAAAAGTAGAGTACGTATGGTGCCTGCAGGAAACAAATATGTTCGTAGTTATGCACACATCTGCATTTAAATACAATATTTACCTCACGATAAAAAATTCTAGCTAACCTGCTGTTTTTATATTTTTTTTAATCCGATACCTTTGTTAAACATGAGAAAATAATATTTTGCTCTAATTTTTTATTCTTTATTGCTTGTATTTTCTTTAGAGTTGATAGCACTTGACGTATTTGCGATCCATGGCGATGGCATCAAAGGTTCGTGTGCTGGTGGCCAGTAATCAAGTAGGATACGTACAACATTGTAGGTATGATATGTATATCACATACTCATATGTAGATAGATAGTAAACAGCCCGAGGTACCTAGTACCTGATAGGTTGGGTCGTTTGAAGATTTTTCTCGAAAATCTTCTGTCTTTGATATCTTGTCCTTTGCCTTCAATCTCTCATCGTTCATCTCTGTATTTTGTCTTTGACCTACATCTTTGATCTTTGGTCCAAAATCTCTGGTCTTTGGTCTTTGATGCCTGATCTATTTGTTTTGATATTTTGTCATTGGATTCTAGTCTTTGATTTCTCATCTTTGATCTCTTGTCAATCAACTCTTGTATATTTCCTTTTGTCTTTGATCTATTTGTTAGTCTGATTTTCTAGGTCATATTGTCTATGAAAACCAGGCTATTACGATCTATCGACCAATATTGGATGGGAGGGGGGAGGGGGATATCAACAAAATCCGATTCCTTTACAGCCTGAAATATGTGATTTTTTTGTCAATTTTTCTTATTTTTAAAATTTGTTTCCCACATAACTCCCCTTTAAATTGGGCTAGGAAGTTTAAATTGGGTATGTCTGGTTTGTAGGGAGAGGGACCCGTGATGTGCCTTTTGCGTTAGACTTTTCAGCCCCGTTGAATCCTTCCTACCCGCATTGCTTTTTTTCAATTCTCATGATTGTAATACATCACAAAAATCAGGCTGAAATTTTTTTTTTCTTTTTTCTTTGTAATAAAATTTGATAGATATAGGTAACGTACAAAACGTTATATTTTTCAATACGTTTAAATAACAACAATCAAATAATACATATGGTCATACGTAAAAATGAATATATAACTATTAAAAAAAAATTAACCTGCAACTTAAATCATAATTCACATTACAAATACAATTAGCGTATTTGTATAATAAAAATAATAAATGTAAACGAATAAAATGGAAACAAAAATTTGAAAAAAATTTCGAGTATATTACAAATGAGTACCTAGCCTTCTAGTAGATATATAATGTATGTTCTGCGGCACCCTGTTTTTTCCATGCGCCAACCCCAATTTTTAGCACTTTATAAAATCAAAAAATTCTCTAAATTTTTCAATTTAATTTTTAACAATTTTAAAGCAAAATATCAATCTTTTTCCCTCAATTTTTCATTTCAACATGTTTCAAAAATTCTAAAATTTTGTATCCAACTTGTATCCATTTAGCTACATTTTCTTATATTTTTCCAAGATCATTCTACAAGGCCAAGGTAAGGTACATGATAGAATTCACTTGATGAAATCTTTTTGTGTCACTTAATAATTTCTAAAATTTTACCTTATTATCACATTTTTGTATCAAATCTATACTTATTTCCTATCTTTTAACAGAAATTCAAGTATCCTTTCATTTTCTCAACACTCTTAAACGTTCCTGATCCATGATTGAAATTTCAATAATGCTCAATAATGCTCAATAATGCTCATCAACCACTCGATGAATAACTTTTACAATATTTCCTATCAAAATTATGAAATCGAATAAAACAACAATCAACATCAATATTTCCATCTAAAACTGCTCTTACATGAGTGCTTGAACTTTGAACTGTTTAAATATCAACAAATGTGTGCAAGTAAATTGTTATCAAACTCTCTCTTTCTGCATCTCACATGTACAAGTTGGGATGTACCAATACCTGCATTAAGAGGTTCAACACAAAAAAATTTTAATAAATGATTAAATGGTGTTTAAATCTGAAATATCAAGATAAAATTCTGAAGCTAATTCTGAATCCTCGATACTTTTCCAAAACTTGCCAACATGGGATTATTTTTTAAAAGTAATAATATTTCATTTCCTTATTTTTAATTTTAAAATAAATTCTCATATTTTGCACTTATTTCATTTATTATATGTAGTTGAGAGTACTGAGTACAGTGCACATTCCAACTAACACAATAATTGGAATGAGCACTGTAGATAATGTAAAAGTGAGTGATATTATAAATTTTATCAGTAATTTGATATACGATTTTTATATGACAATCATGCAATAACTGATGAATTTTCATTCAATATTGATGAACAAGTTTCTTAAATATCCTAATAAATAAATGATATCACTGTACACTGTTTATTCAAACAATTCGAAAATGGTTTACAATCACTAAGATATACAAACAAAATTATAAAAATGATTTTCAGTCTAAAACCAAAAATAACTTATTAATCGATAATTATTAGTTGACAGAAAACATGAAAATTGTAGTTTGATCTGTCTTATCATTTACAATTGAAGTTTATTACAAACTAGACAACCATTTTAAAAATGTGAAGATGAAAAATGAGGTAAAATTTTAGAAATTATTAGGTGACACAAAAAGATTTCATCAAGTGAATTCTATAATGTACCTTACCTTAGCCTTGTAGAATGATCCTGGAAAAATATGAGAAAATGTAGCTAAATAGATACAAAATTTTAGAATTTTTGAAACATGTTGAAATGAAAAATTGAGAGGAAAAGATTGATATTTTGCTTTAAAATGGTTAAAAATTAAATTAAAAAACTTGGGGAATTTTATGATTTTCTAGTGTTTAAAAATTGGGGTTGGCGCAAAGAAAAAACAGGGTGGCGCAGAACATACCTTATATATCTACTCCTTCCTTTTTCGAAAAAGACTGGTTAAAACACTAGATCGTTTTTCTTTGCGAGTAATAGACGCTGGATGCTCACTTTCGCTGGAACTTTCGCTTGGTGGTCTTTTAATAGGGTCTACGTTTTGATAAATATTCGCTCCTACTGGAGGACTAATGTATGGCGGTAACGTAGACGCGCGATTATTGCCGCTATTCGAATTATTCTATAAATAAAGTAACATTTTAATATAGGAATAAATTGAAAATTTGATCATTTCAGCGTTTTAATATAATTACGTTAGATACTTACCATGGCTTGTTTCGATGGAATAACACCGACATTATAAGCTAAAAAAAATATATAAACGTTATTAAAATTAATATCAATATATTAAATGGGCACCTACTATCTACATTACATTAGAATATCATACTAACTGGAATTGTGCCTATAATCATTTTGCCACGCTTCTTTAGCATTATGAACATTTCTTAATGGAGGAGCGGTTGTTGGAAGAGGAGGTGGTTCTATAAACATGAAATAAATTTTGTAAATATTTCCGAAAATAATATACACAGATGGTACACCCTTTAAATAATGAATATTTACCATGATTAGTTGGAGATAAGTCATAAGTACTTTCACTACTTCTTCTCCAGTCTGAGTTACCATTTTGTATAACTCTAGATTGTTGTATTTGATAAGAATGAGGTCTGGCTGAAGGTTCCATAACATCTACACAAAATGAAAAAAAATTCAAATGGAATACATAATCTGTCTAGAAATTCTTTCTTCGTCTAATGAATTCAATTTCTTACCATTATTTTGTTTATTTCGTAATGCTACCGAGATACCTTCTACCGAAGAGGTTCTCGCTGGTACTGGAGGAGGAGCTGAACGAGGAGCAGTAATGGCTGTTTTATTATGGTACGTATCATTGGCACTTAAACTATTACGATTCACTGTATGGCCGCTTTTACGACGTTGTACTTCAGGAGTAGATTCGCGACTTGAACTTGATGTGTCGTGAACAGCTGTTGGAGCTGATTCGGAATTGGATTGTAATTCCTGCGTTAGAAAAAAATGAAATCATTATAATTACATCTTATTCTAAATGAACTAAAATCAATTGGAATTTTAGTAAAATCGTCGTAATTGCTGACCTTTTGCGAATCATCGTAACTAAGCAACTGTAAACTAGGAGGAAGCTGAGCGTGGAATTGTATTTTATTAACCCAGTCTTCCATTTCTTTTTCACTGTTTGCTAAAAATAAAAATTCCGAGCCATCTTCGCAGCATAATCTAAAATTATAACAGTTGATAATTTTTTGTAATTTTTTTTATCGAAGATCAAATGACATACATATAATACGAATTTCTACCTGAACACATGTTTTCGTTTTGTATAATCTTCGGCTTTTTTACATTGAGCTTTGTAGATACTTATAGGAGGAGTGGCTGCTTTGCTGCTCAAGAAATCATCTTGATCTTTGAAGAAGCATAATAGTTGCCCACAAAGGACTACGAAAATAATGGAAAATTTAATAAATTTCCAAAAGCAATGGGATCTTATTACAGGGAGGATAATTACCGGTATACAAAGTTTTCCAAGACCTAACAGGGGCTTTTTTGCCACCACTTTGTAGCTCGTGTTTTCGGTCTAGTAGACCTTGAATTTCAACCGGTGGTAACTGATCCAATTGTTCTAATTTTTGTAACTTTCTGAAACTTTGCGTTCTTCTACGAGTAGTAAAACTAGGTGTTCGGCGAGGTTTTTTGCTGTAATCGGCTTTCATGCTTTCTGCTCTTTTGATATCTAATAAATTCAAAGAACAACAATCAGAAAAACGCTTTAAAATATTTTTCGAGTAACAATTCGTCAGTAGAGAATTGTAAAACTTCATCAGTTACCTAAGTATTGGCCATATTTTCTTGGAAAAAAAAAAAAAAAATTTCAACTCAAAAATTAATAAATGAAAAATATGTTTTTTTAGAAAATGGACAAATGTTATCAATTTTCAAGTAGGTAAGCGTTCTATTACTGACTGCGTAAGTTAAGTGATGAATATGACGGTTAAATGTTATTTTGATATTTGAAAAAGTATTTTAAGAGGTAACAAAAAAATACTATAAATATGATTTTGTGTATTAAAAAAATAATGATAAAAACAACTTCAACTCATACACGTTTCAAAAAAAAATTTTGGAGAAAGCGCTCTTAGAATGAAAGTTTTTATGAATATTACCTTTCCTAATTCTGTCTCCAAATAGCGAAGAAATAGCTCCACCTTTATGGTATGCAACCGGTGATGTAGATGAATTCAGTCTGCTGCGGAATAATGAATTATTAACAATTACATAGAAATAACCCACACTCAAATTTATTTGTACGAAAAACAAAAATTATACTGATGCTTAATATTAGGTGTAAAATTAAAGCGCATTTAGTCAACAGAGAATCATAAGATTTCATTAAAAGAAAAGTCCATCGTAAATATTTCCTGCAGAAAGATGTTAAATTGATAGAAATGCGATAGTATAAAGAAGGACTAACTACGTAATTACCTCTCACTACTACCATTATCTCGGTTAGTTTCACTATCAACGGATTGAAATGATGGAAATGAAACTAGAGAATGTTTGGACGAATCTTCACCACTGAATGCCATCATGCAAATGCGTTATTGTAAATTAAGCATGTATTACAAAATCATGCAAAAATATTAAAAAATTTCAGCCATTAATTAAAATCGTATGAGCTGAAAATTAGCGATAAAATATGTTAAATGTGCATATTGCCATTGTGCGAGTTAGTAATCGTTTTTTTCACTCTGAAAATCTTAGCAAACCCTTGAGCTCAACACGTACCTAATATCGGAATCAAATTCATCTTCGCCATTCATGTCTTCTTTCAATGAACGAGGATCAACTCTTCTTCTGTCTTCACGACGTCTCTCCTACAAGTAACAGTTAATGCAATGAATACAAACTATGTGCATAGTTACACATTGCAAAATAAGTAAGTTGTTTAGTTAATATTAAACGTACATCGGTAATACGCTGAACTTCTCTTCGTTTTCGTGCTTCTAATCTTTCTTTTTCCAAACGATCTTTTTCAGCAATTCGAGCAACTTTTTCAATTTCTTTCTGTTTGACAAATGCTTTTTCAAGCTAGACAAATATTCGAACGTATTAGAAAAAAAGAAAAATTGATCAGAAAAACGTTTCAACATTTATACGGATTTTTGTGCATTTACCAGCGTAATACGTTTCAAAGCATTGCATTTTTCTTCTTGAGCTTCAATAGTTTTTTCAAAATCTTCGTGTTTACGAATTAATTCTTCAACTTGATGAATAGAATCGCCTAATTTCTCATCTTGTAGCATTGGTTCACGTGAGAGAACCCAGTTCTCAAGTTGTTCAGCTTCTCTTTTAAATATCTGTAATTTTACGTAAGAATTAGCTTCTTTGTTTGGGAAAACGGATCAAATTATTAAAATAAAAAAGTTCACCTGAGTGTCTAAATTCTGCTCATACAACACTTTTCTATTCTTCCAAGTTTCATTTAGTAAATGGTAACGTAACTCCAAAGTTTTAATTTTTTCTTGAATATCATTGCCTAAAAAGTGACCTTTTCTAATAAGATCGTTTCCAGTAGCATAAAACTTATTGAAAGCATCTTGTCGACTAGTGATTTCAGCTCGGTGTTCTTCATGCCTTTGTAACAACTTCTCGGCTCCGTCTACATCCTGAGCTAGTTCTGCTGAGGTTACCTTAGCCATTACTTCGTTGATCCAAGCCCTAAATCGAGAAAACAAATTGTTTGAATTAGATATCAGCGAAATTAAAAAGTATTTTTCAAAAGAACGCTAGATACTGACATTAATTCAGTATATTCATCGAAGTAAGCTTGTAGTTGTTCCGTTTGATGGAGTTTATCTTTCCTTTGCTCTGATCGCTCAAGAAGCTGTGTCCACGCCTCCAGAGTTTCTTCGTGTTTAACCTCGATATGATCTCTAGCATCGGGGAATAATCCAGACAAACGACCGGCTTCTTCTACTACAGCTTCAACCTAAATATCGAAATATCGAAATTATTATTTATATGAAAAAAATTAATTTACACAGAAATAGAAAATAAGTACTTGTTCTTTGACAGCAGCTAAATCTGCTTGAAAACCTTCGTGCTTTCTAACCAAACCTTGAATGGTTTCCAAATTATTATCGTAATCTTCGGCCATCAATAATGCATCTTTTTCTTGAATCCAACTAATGGTTTCGTCAGCTGTTCTATCAAACACGTGTACTTGTTTAGCTCCAGCTAAAGCCTAAAAAATTCAAGTCAGCGGGTAATAAATAGATTATTCATTAATATAACGAATGTTCGAAAAATCGTGACATACTTCTTGACGAGCATGAGAAAGTTCTTTCAAATCATCCCATAACTGTTGAATTTCTTCTAATTTCAAGGTAATTTTCTCTTTTTCTCGGTTTCCTTCCGTGACTAAAACTTTTCCGGTTTCTAAACAACTAAGTACTCGGCCCTCGCTTCCACTTAGACCAGCCAAAAAATTATCAAAAGCCTACAAAGAATAAATTATCAACGTGAGGTACATTTTTGATGAGAAAATAGCGAAATAAGTAACTAGCTACTTATTAGGAATTTACCTGTATTAAAAGTTCCACATGTTCGACATCTCGGCCGTAATCTTCCGAAGCAGCTATTATAGTCTGGTCATTGATCCAGTCTGCGACTTCTTCAGCCTCTCTCAAAAATCTATATAATTTCCTACTTTCTAATAATCTGGCTTCACGTAATTTACATAATCCTTGTAATTCATTGAGTTCTTTTTCAATCTCAGACTGAAAAAATTTGACGATTGAATACAGATTTGAACAGCTAATGATTGAATAATTCCATCAAGCTTAGTTAAACTATAAAATAGCTAACCTGCATTTTAGTGATATTTTTACTATCAAAATGTGACCTATCAACCAAAGATTGACTTAGACTGGATAAACGTCCAACAGTATGTTGAAAAGCGCTTAATTCTCTTTCCACTGCTTCCAGCTTTTTGATCAGAGATTGAACATAATCTTCATCTTTTCCATAATCTAATGAAGTGATTATGGGCCTTTTCTCTTTTAACCATACTTTAGCTTCATTGGCTTCGTCAAAGAACTGCGTTTCCAATATAATATTAGAAAAAATACTTCACTATTTTTCATCATATGAAATTAAAATCCTAATACCATTTGTGATTCCAGTGCATCGAGTAATTTTTGTTTTCTGATGTTGGTTAATTCTTTAATAAGGGCAAATTTCTCCATCACATCACCTAACAATGTGTCAATTCGTTGAGAAGCGAAATGACCACTTCGCAACATTTGCTGAGCTCGACTAGATAAAGCGTTTATGACGGGTTCGTGTGAAAGTAATTCAGCTTCCAATGCCTAAATAATGAAATAAAATATTAAATAAGTAAGTAACGTTGGTACACTTTAATAAAGCCAGACCATAAATGAAGAGAAAAATTATGATTACTTGTTGCTTTTTTTGTAGTTTTTGAACAGTATTTAAACTAGTTCCATAATCAGAAGATGAAGCAAATGGCTCCTTTTCAGCAAGCCACTGCAATTCATCCTCAATGTCACGAGAGAACTGGTAAAGAAGAAGAGCATCTTCTAGATTGTCTCTGCGGATTTGCATTGGTTCTTGCAAGGAGTGATATCTAAATACAGAGTTTTGGAAAATTTAATAATGTACCTTAATTAATTCAAGAACAAAAATCGTATGCGAAACATTCTACGTTACATTGAATAAATTGTTACGCGTGGCGAAACGTTTTTCGGTTCTTATTATAGAAATTCACCCCAGAAGATTGGAATTAACCTACCTTTGGATAACAGAATTAGCTCGTTCTTGAATTTCATCTTTCATAAAGTGATTAGAGGTTTGGAACGTCGTAGCGGTGTCTTTTAATTGCTGGCAAGCTTCGCCATGACTATGAACATCGTTTTCTAACAACGATTGTCTTTTTAATAAATTTGCTACGCTAGCTAAGTCTTTGCCATGATCTTCGGATTGAAGTTGAGCTTCGACTTCTTCAATCCATGCTTCAAGATCTTCTAAAGTTCGACTAAATACCATCGCCTGAAAAAAATTTCATATTTCAACATAAGTCTCATATTCGATTTAAATTATTGAAGATATTTCAAAAACTAGGATCCCACCTGATAAGCATCATTGAGCCTTTCCCTTTTCAAAGCACTTGCTTCTTGCAACTTTCTCCATTCAGTTTCTAATTTATCTAATCTTGCGCTTATTTCAGGGCCAGCAAAGTGACCGGCACTTATTAAACTTTCGCCTTCGGCAGTGACCGCGTTTAATCTATTACGATTAGCGATAAGTTCTGATTCAAAAGCCGCATGCTTTTGAATTTTGCTTTGCAAATTTGTAGGATCTCGATAGCTTTCATCGCAAGCGATTTGCTGTTTCTGAATAAGCCAACCTTCGACTTCGTACATATTTCTGAGGAAAAGCTGCAGCTGTTTTGAATCGTTCAGGCGTTTACGACGAGCAGCACTGCTCTCCTTGAGTTTATCTCGTCGGCTACAAACACTCTGTAGTTTATTTTGAATGCCAGCGCTGTTGTAATGGTGATCGGCTAAAATTTCCATGGCAAATTTTTCCAAATCGTCGATTTTACTCAGCTGAGCTGTGACAGTTTTTTCGAAAGTTTCATGTTTCCTTAGAAGGATTTCGACGCCGGATAATGATTCCTGAAATAATTCAAGTAATTTTAATTATACTGTAAAAGAATTTCTAGAATAATTGAACTGTATATATGTACTTACACCAAGATCATCATTATTTAAGAACGCCTCTTTACTCGCTAACCAACTTTCCGCTTGTTCAGCTTGTTCTTTGAACAATTGCCACTGTAAAGCTTGATTCAATTTTGTTTTACGTTCTTCCCAAGCTGAATTCAACGTTCTGCGTAGTTCTTCTAAATGGTTCAGTTCATCTTTACGAACGGGAGTCAGTTTAAGACCAGATTCTTTGAGGATTTTGAAGGATTCTTGACGACCATCAATTTCAGCCTACGAAAATTTATCAGAAAATATTTTTTTAATACTCAAATTTGATTGACTGATGAGTAATATACGATTTTCTTTACACACTTTGCGTTCATGATGTAACTCTAAGGCTGCTTTGGCTTCAGGAATATTTGTAGGTAATTCGGATGAGTCCATTTTTTTAATAGTATCAGCTACCCATATCTCTAATTCTTTCAAATCGGCGATAAATTTATGATTAGTGTGAGCCATGTTTAAGGCTTCTTTTCTATTACGTGACAAAGTCTGTAAATTTCTCCAAGCTTCTTGTAATTCCGATAATTTAGCTCTAATTGGAGACGACATATCCGGATATTTCTGGACCAATTTCCGGCATTCCAAATCGTGTTCCTTGAATACAGATAAAATGAAATTGAATAATCCTAGTAATTCCGGAATTAAGGTTGTTGATAAATTACCTTTAATTTTCCTTCGATTGCAGTCATATCTCTTTCTAAAGCTTCTTGCTTCCTCTGCAATGACTCAACTGCAGTTAAATCTCGTCCAGTATCTTCAGAAGACAAAACATTAGCTTTTTCGCCAACTCTTTGAGAAGTATCATCGATATCACGATTAAAGGCATGAATTTCCAATGCTCCCGCTAAATGCTCTTTGTATTCACTAAGAGCTCCTTGTAAAGCTCGCCACCTGTAATAAGTAATATTGTGCGTAATTATACACGAAATCAACTTTTATGAATGACCATTCAAATAATAAATATAATTATGTACTTTGTATTAAAATTTTCTCGGCGTTGATGGATGCTACGAGAATCGCTTCTTCCTTGTCTTATTAGTTTATCGGCTAGAGCATTTATGGCTTTAATTCTCGAATCATCAACTCGATCTACATCGTCCAACTTTTTCTGAAGAGCCAAACAATGTTCGTAATCCCTACCCATGTCCCCAGCTTGCACCATTACTTCCTAATAAACAAATAAAAATGAAAAAATTAATCGAAAAACCACACAGATGAATCATGAAACTTTTAATTAAAAGATAATGCAAATATACCTTATCCCTCATCCATGATTCAATTTTATCAACTTGATTGTTGAATTCTAATATATCTTGAGCTTCTTCCAATCCTCGTCCTCTATTGTTAGATTCTTGTAACAAATTCTTCCATAACGTCAATAAATGATCTAGTTGTGATTTAATTTCTCTGGAAGCTTTGTGCTTTTTAGCTAGCAAAACTTCTCCTAAAAAAGATTAGATTTAAGTTTGACGTAACTCCACAGACAAAAGGAGATTGAAACGGTTCGTACCATTTTGCTGAATACTTTTGATTTTTCCTTCATGAGCAACCAATTCAGCTTGGAAAGCTTGGTGTTTTTGTAATTTCTTAATTTTATCTTCTAAACTGGTAACTTCTGTTTTACCAACTTCTTTTTCTAATTTTTTGCTTTTTTCGTCGATCCATGACACAGCCTAAATATTATAATTTTATAGTTATCAAGTAGGTAATTAACTTCGAATTCACTGAAATTAAATCAAATACCTCAGCAACATCTCTAGTGAATTGAGCATGCAATAATGAATCCTCCAGTCTTATTTTTCTAATATGGCACAATTCTTTCACATGTTCTCGACGAGCCATCACTTCAGACATTCTTTTAGCGATAAGCGCACTTTCGAAGTGATTTTGAGCCAGTAACTTATCTCCGTGTTCTTGTAACTGAACAACTTTCTCTTCCTGAGTTGCCATTAATTTTTCAAAATCGTTGTGCTTTTTCACCAACACAGATACTTCATCAACAGAGGTACCTGAAGAAAACGGATTATTATTAAAGTATACACATCGTTGAGCTGTTGGATGTTTTTTTTTTTAATTCAAACATACCGAATTCACTGGATGATAATGCAGCTTCTTGAGCTCCGCAAAGCGTATCAATTTGTTTTGCATCTCGAAGGAAAAAGTGTAAATCAATCAACTGATCCAAATGCACCTTTTTGTGTTGCCATGCGGTATGTAAAGATTGTCTTTCTTCTAATAAATGATTGAATTTTTCTTGTATTTCCTTTACAAGACAAAACAATTATTAATCAATGATCCAAAATAAAAATACAAAATATTATTTAAAGAGAAATACTAACAGGAGCAGCGTAATGTCCGCCTTGAACCAAAGCTTCTCCAAGTTCTATCACAGATTTGAAGCTATTTTCACGAGCTTCAATTTCAGCTTTGGTAGCCTCATGTTCGGCTTTAAGTATCTGAGCGCTAGCTGCATCACGAACCTTTTCTTCAGTCATCATAGCAGCTCTTAAGCCACTTGCCCAATTAATCAAATCTCTGACCTATAAAACAATACCCATTGTAATGCAAAAAATAAATTTCTACAATTTTTCAAGTATTTTTTTTTCACTTACTTGAGCTAAAAATCTATGTAAATCACAACTAGCGTGCAAAACTTCTCTTCTATGAGCTGACCGTTCTTGTAGCGCGGTCCAACTACTAACCACGATATTTTGTTGGTTAGCAATATGAGTGGCATTGTTACCGGGGTAAAGTGACTGTAGTCGTACCGCATCTTCTACCAGTATCTAAAATATTTTTCGGTTAAAAATCTCTATTTAAATTGAGACTTAAAAACACTAGTACAACGAGATTTTTATACCTGAAGCTGGGCTTCTAAAGCTACTAAATCGTTCTCAAAACCTTCATGTTTACGAATTAACGTCAAAACAGAATTTAAATCTCGACCTAGATCGTCAGAGATGGCTGCATCTTTATCGTGAGTTCTCGATAATGCATCGGCGACGTCTCGATGGAACCTATGAATTTCCCCGGCGGCATTCAACCTTTGTTCGCGGCTTTCCAGCATATGTAACAATTGTTTCCACGATTCTCTAAGTTGTTCTTGCCTTTTTTCGATAACAGCAGTATGAGGTGATTCGGTGGAAATTAATTTCTTAGCAAGTTCCTCGCACTGATTGAATCTGTCAGCACCAGCTTCGACACGATGCTTCAAATCGTCAAATTTATTTTGTAAAAGCTGAAAAATTTAATCAAGTCAAATAAATTTGTTTAATTAATTTGAGCATACGAAATTAATAGACCACCTGAAGATGTTCATAGTCTTGACCATAATCTTCGGAAGCAGCAACCTGCATGTTTTCTTTAATCCATTGTTCTAATTCATCACTTTCACTCATATATTCGTGACTAAAAGCGAATCAAGTATTCATTTAAATGCGAAAGTGTCATTTTTTTCGAAAAAAATATAATACGTACCGGCAAATACTGTCCATTAGATTTTGCTGCCTTGTAGCAGCCAATTTCTGCAAATTTTTCATTTGCTGAGTAATCGCTTGCTGTTTGCTAGCAATAGCTTTCCAATCTGGATGTTTCGAATTGATCATAGAACTGGCTACATGACCCATTTCATTGATGATCCCCGAATATGTATCCAATTCGAGCTCCAGAGCCTAAGCATTTCTTTCCTTACATTTTTTCCCAGTTGAATTCATAATTTAATAAAACAGAATGCTTACTTTATGCTTGGTTAATAATTTGGAAGCAGCATCCCGATCACGGCCATAATCAGTAGATTTTAAAATATCATTTTTCTCCGTAAGCCAGCTTTCGACTTCATTTGCTTCGAAGAAAAATTGTTGAGCTTTTAGAGATAAATCCAATTTACGACTACGTTCTGAAGCTTTCATTTTCAAGTCTTGCCAAGCGTCTTGTAATCCAGTACATAGAGAAGTCACCTTTACAGATATAAATCAGTCAGTATTCAGTCAGTAGGCAAATTAGAACTTTAACTATATTACCAACCTGTTTTGTTTCGGGGTGTTTTTGATGAATTAGAGCTTCCCCAGAAGCTAGTGTTTTATCAATCATCTGCTGATGACCGCGTATTTCAGCTTCCAACTTTTTATGCTTTTTATGTAACGATTGAGCTTGGTAGAGATTATTACCGAGAACTTCCGAAGATGCCAGTGGTAAATGTTCCCTAATCCAACCGAGCTCAGTTTCTAATTCAAAGCCGAATTTATGAAAACGCAGTGCTTCTTGAAGAGCTTCGTGTCGTAATTTCAATGGCTCTTTTAAAGTTGTAAACCTACGCATCAAATTCATTTTATTGTTTCAGAACTACATTAAATGAATAAAAAAATTATTAAAAATTGTCGAACTTGTCTTGACATTCTTTACTGGCTTTCAATATGTTATTTGCGTCAAAATGACCTTCTTGAGCCATCTCTTGACCCACTGTCACTAGATCGTCGACTTTCTGCTGCCATTGTTTTATTTCAGCTTCTGTGACCTGAAAAAATTCATAACTTTATCAACTTCTGAAACGTATGATAAAGATAAATCCTCACTTACTTGATGCTTTTTAAGTAATTGCTTGCAATGTCTCAGATCTGTTCCAACTTGAGTTGATTGTAGATTTTTTTCGAATTCATCTAATTTTAATTTAGCATCTTCAAGAGTACGATTATAAGTATGTTGAGCAGAAGCTTGTCTTAATCTGCGACCTTTTTCCATACATAAGTCGACTAATTTACTCCAAGTTTTATTTAAATCATTTAGTATATCTTTGACTTCGGCTTTCCTATAATTTCCTTCCGATATTAAAGTTTGACCAGCCTAAAATAAGTTGAATATTTTAAAAAAGCGCAAACCCAGCAATTGAAAGGAGGGGAAGGAGAGAATACCGATACATACTTTATTGATTGATCTGAGTTGACCTTCGTTGGCTCGAAGTTCTCTCTCGAAAGCTTCATGTTTTTGAAGTTTTCTTTCAATGTTACTCAAATCTCTGTACGACTCATCTCCAGCAGTTTTCAATTTATCAGCCAGCCAACAATTCAAGTCATCTACATCGGCTCTGAAGCACTGGAAATTACGAGAAGCGGTCAAGGCAACTCTTCGTTTCGCCGCTAATTCCTTGACTGATTTTCGTCGATTTAAAACGTTTAGTCTTCTCTCATCAATTCTGTAAAAATAAAGTGTTGTTGATGTTAAGAACAGATTTAAAAATTTCATCATAAACGACGTACCCTTTGCTATCGTAATGTCCGGCGGAAATTAACTTATCAGCCATTTCGCTAAATAATTTTAGTCTCTCATCTTGAGCGTACAAGGTGTTTTCGAAGTCTTCATGTCTTTTAAGTAACGTTTCAACATCATCGATAGATCCCTGAAATATACATTTTAGTTATTAGCATATAGTTTCTTTTATGAGATTCACATTCACACAATTTACTTACTCCTAAATCAGTGAACTCCAAAAATGCTTCATGACTCGAGGTAGTAGCATCAATATGATCGGCTTCTTTATTAAGTATTTGTAAATCCAAACATTGCTTTAGCCAATCTCCTTTCTCATTCCAACCTCTCATTACAGCCTGTTGTTCGGCATTTAACCATGCAATTCTTTCTTGAACATCTTTCAACGAAGGATTTCTTTGCAACAGTTGAGCTCCCAGTTTTTCAACTTCGGTGAATTCATCTTGATGGGCGTTAATATCGTCGTACAATTCTTGGTGTTTTTTCAACAGGGATTCCGCAGTTACGACGTCTCTAGCGGTTTCATCTGCATTAAGAGCATCTTTCACGGTGGATACCCAATTCAATAAATTTTTTGAACTATTCATGAATATCTGATGACCGACAGCATTTTCTAAACGTGATCGGCGTTCTACCGCTTTGGTTTTTACTTTATCCCACAAATCTTGTATTTCTTTCAGTCTAGCGTTGACGTTTCCTTTTTCATTGGGATATGAAGATTTTACCGAGTTGGCTAATAAATTGACGCGATTAACTTTTTCTTCCACAGGGGCCAATTCTCGCTCTAGGTTTTGATGACGACGTTGTAACGCTTGCACAGTTTTTAGATCGGCCCCTAATTCAGCAATGTCAAGCTGGTTCATTTTTTCGATCATCCAGTCTTTTGCTTCGTCACAGGTACGATGGAAGAATTCGACGCTGAAAAAATGAGTAATTCAGCCGACCAGTTTTGCAAATTTGATATTTGCTGTAAAGTGGAGTTTACCTCGAGGCACCTTCCAAATTACGTTCTTTTTGAGCTTTCATCCAGTTCAGATGATCCCACATTTGATGAATTTGTTTCTGTCTAGCTTTCACTTTTTCTAACTGACTGTGGCCTCTTTTCGAAAAATCATCGACAGCTGCATCCAAAGCTTCGATACGTTTATTGCTAGCCGATAAATCGGTGAGGAATTTCTACAAAATACAGATAATATAAATAGGTAAGTTTTTAAAAAAGTAGAAGACCATTAATACACATGCAGGGTTCCATAAACACCTCGTATTTTCGTTTCGCAGTTTCAACCGAATCATTTTTGTCCTCCGATCTTAATAGTTTTTCTTTGTCTTTGATCCATTTTTCGAAATCTTCGCATTCGCGATAAAATCCGAATAAACGAATCGAGTCTTCAAGAAGAGTGTGTCTTTTCTATAAGCAAAGAGAGTAGATTAAAGATCTACACAAACCAAAAAAAAACAACGAGCGAAAATAGAAACTCACTTGTGCTAAATCAAGAAGCTGAGTATAAGTAGCGTTAATTTTTTTAATCCTCTTGTCAACATTCAAACTCTCATCAATAACAGGCTTGTTTTTATCTATTAAAGTATTTAGTTTATTATAGTACGTGCAAATTTACTTCATAAAATAAAATAAAATAAATTCGCGTACTATTTGATTTTCTAGTGATAGTTTTCTTAACGGGGACAACTTGTTTGACGAGTTTAGTTTTGAGTACACGTTTCATGGTAGTAATATGCTCAGGTTTACGAACAGCTACTTGCATAACTTTAGGTTCAATTTCGCGAACGTAATTTGCAGGAACGAATCCATCTTGACCATTGGCCTTTCGTACGCTCCACCAGTCTTGATTGGTCTTATTCAAGAGAAACATCACCTGCGCCAGTTGTATATTAGCATGGGTATCGCATTATCGCTGCATGACAAATTATCTAAAGATTGACTTACTTCTCCTTTAACCATAAGCATTCCTTGGCCACTAAATGGATATAAACTTTTGACTTGTGGTACTTGTCTTTCTTCCATTACAGTCCTATATTCGATACGTTCGACCGGTTCTTCTTCCCAGACCTGTTGCGGTACTAGCTGTGTTTCGTTTACCCATTCTTCGACGGGTTCCAAATTTTCAGGTACTGCTGATTCACCAGTTAGCTGTGATAAACAGACAATATTCGTGATTAACTTTATTTCAACAAATTCAATTCGAATAATACAAAAATAAGCTTACCTGCAGACTAGATATGCCGAGCGTCATTAGTCGTTCGGCTTGAGTGTTCAATGATTGAACATCTCCTTGGTAAGCTTTTAGTTCGCCGAAAAGATCACGGTGTCTTTGTAAGAGTGACTGAGCAGTGGGTTCGTCTTCGCCGTAATCTTTCGAGTTTACTAAAGTTAATCGTTCATTGAGCCAAGATTCTGCTTCGTTAGCGTCTGCATAAAACTGAAAATTTTTTACGATGATATTTGTCCGGAGAGAAAATACTGGAGTTCAAAAGTTTTACAAGAATAAGACAGACATACTTGATAAGCTTCCATAGCTTCTTCGAGTTGCTTACGTCGATTATCGGCTAATTCGCGGAGTACTTTCCAGTGTTGTTGTATACTTTTTATTCGAGATTGAATATCATCGGACGAAGGGTGTTTAGCAGCTATTAGCTGTTCGCCGCCAGAACGTAATAAATCTGATTTGGCTTTTCGAGCTTTCATTTCATCGATCAAGGTCTGAAGAAGTAGAATAAAATCATTAAACACGAATCGTATCGAACGTAATTAAATAATAACTACAGATTTATTTACGATTGTTTTGCTTACTTTGTGCTTCTGTTGAAGACTTAATACTGCTCTTAAATCTTTGGCAAAAATTCCAGCTTTACAGATGAATTGTTTTTCAACCAACCATGCTTCTTCATCTTCATGATCTTGAATGAATTGCGAAAAGTTTCGAGCATCTTCTAAACGTACTCGACGATCTTTACTGCTGTCTAGCAAACTATGAATAGTAAAAAAAAAAAAAAATTAAATAACATTCCACAATCATTTTAAAGAAAAATAAATTCGAAAACCCTTTACCTATTATAAGCATTATGCAATTGTTCGATTTTATTCTGCAATAAAGGCGCTTCTTTGTGACCAGCCGAAATATACTGTTGAGCTTGTCTAGCCAATTTGCGTACATTCTCACCCAACGCAGTGGTTTGCATTTCCATCAAACTATGTTTTTGTAATAAATCTTCAACAGCTAACAAATGTGGTCCGACATCTTCGGACTTGAAAGCACCTTCGAGTTCAGTAATAGTAGAAAGAACGGTATCGATTTCACGTAACATCGACATCAATGTACATAACATGTTCAAATTAGCTCTATGTTTTTCCAACAGTTTCAAAAGGTCTTGCCATTTTTGGGTAACTTCGGATACCCGTTTTTTAACTCTTTCAGCTCCGTGGTATTGTTCTCGGACGAGTTCTTCGCTCATATTATTCAAATCGTTGAATCTCTCTTCCTATAAAAATTCATTGAATCGCGTGTATAGAAACGCGAATTTACGATAAGGTGAAAATTGAGGAATAAAATGTGAAACTTACTCTGGCCATAATATCTACGCTAATAGCTTCGTGTTTTTTAACCGTTGCATCAACTTGAGACAGATTACTACCATATCTGGGATCTGACAATACTTGTATCATTTCTTTAAGGTAACCTTCTCGTAAAACGCTCTATAAAATAAAACCATAAAATTGTCGTGTAAGAGCGTTTGAAAAACCCGCAAATACTCACTCGTATGATCTAGTCGCGTTTGGCTGACACCTACCTTCTTTTCGAATTTATAATTCAATTGTTCCAAGCGCTCTTGCCTGAGTAGTTCTTGCCTTAAGGCAACTTCTCTAGTATGCTCGGCCCTTTCCAACTCTTCCCAACTTCGTTCGAGATCATGAATGAGTTGCCCATCTTGAGGCGTAAACGCCGGTTGGTTTAGCGATTTCAGTTGAGTGTTTATGTGAAAGTATAAAGCTTCGATTTCGCTACGTTCTTTATATCTGTAAAACAAATATGGTAGAAAAAAAAATTCAAATAAACAATATTACGCCACGGGTTCCTTTTCTATTTGTTTTTGTTAAATAAAAAATCTTACTTTGGTGGTTTTTCAACTGTTCTGTATTGTTTAAAACGTAACAATTCTTTTTGAATGCCTTCTAAAGAATTTGGAAAATTTCTATCTTCGAGTTCTTTTATTTTAAGTTTTATCCAATTGAGTAAATCGGAAGTCAATTTTTCGTATAGTATTTTTTTCTTATCGGCGTCCATCATTTGTCCAACGATCTTGAAAAAAAAATTTGATAAGAATTAATTCAGAAATCTTCATTAAAGCAGAGAGTATTATTTTTATGAACGAAAAATTACATTGGCGATTCTTCTTCCACTTTTTTGTTCATTTTTCATTCTCGCAAACGTATGGTAATAAGAAGCCACGTAAGTCATAATCGATTTTTCATCGGGTCTATTTGTGTCTACATCTAAACATATACACAGAAAAGCATTTAATTTTCGAGTAAAGAAAACAAAAAATAAAAATAAAATGTAGAAGAGGTGTCCGTGGTGGTAATTGATGCATTTGTTGGACAACATCATCAGATAGATATCAAAACTGGCACCATCTCAATATCAACGGTGCAATGACCAACGAAATAGGCGGGCAAGACATCAATCGGCACCTTCGAACTAGGACAACGTCTACCTTGACCCTCACGAGAAAAAAATAGGAAATGATTCACCACTAGGTGTATAGTGATGTTTTTCAAATATCCATTAAGAACCCTGTTTATTTTTGCAAATTGGAGAAAGTAAAACGTTCGGTTAAAAATTACAATAAATCACGAGTCTTCGTGCCTTTGGTAATTTATTCGTAAATGAAATTTCGTTTATTGTTTCCCGTTTGAAATAGGTATTTATCGAGTAGTATCGGAAATATGAACAATCAATTTCACGCTAAGAGAAAAAAGGTCTTTATCTATCGCATAGATCATCTACGAAAACATACGCTTAAAGTCTAATTTTGGCGATAAGATGTCGTTAGAATAAAGCGAAGATTTGAATTACCTTCAGCATCGAGCAATCTCGGAATACCTAATTCGGTGTGGGCAACGTCAAATGCATTATTTAAATTATCAATGTGTTTAGTCGGATTTAGTAAATTAAAATTAATAAGTTCCGGTCTATGAGCATGAATGAGAGCATTAAATCCAAGTCCACTCCTCCACGAACCTACGAAAGGCAAAAAAAAAAATATATATATATATGAAAGAAAGATGAAAAAAAAAAATAAATACAAACATTAAAGAAAAGTTACTCGTTCATGAAAAATATTTACAAAATATCCCAGTCATCGAGACATCGACCAATCTCGCTAGGTACGTATTTTGGCTCCCAATACATAAAAATATTTATTTATCGGGTCAATAAACTTACTCGTGAAGTCTTGTATGCTAACGCCAGAATAACCGGCGGTTTTACGCTGGCACCACAACAATAGAGCATCTTTTGCCGATTTTTTCTCGCTACTCTCATTTTCCTCGTCCTGAAACAGATAAGATGAGTTTGGTTATTACATCGCTGCACTGAGACGGAAAGGTATTCCATAGTATGGATAAAACCTTCACATAATTATACTTACAACGTCGATTTCGATTTCTTGAATTTGAAATCTTAAAATTATAGTCCAAATTAAACCCAAAATCAAACGTGGATTGCCATCGACTATATCTTCGGCACCGATACTTTCTAAGCGCACCTGAAAGAAAAAATATAATACAATATATAACTTAAAACACACGCTGTATAATTTTCTTATCTTTTATCATTAATCTTTGTTCGAACGTCGCGCAAATTAGTAACATTTTAGCTTTAATCTCAACAAAGTAATTATTTTCGCCATCCGAATGGTTAGGCACCTAGCTACTTTGCTTTTGCTCAAGGTTCGAAGATGAAATAGATTCGTTTTAATATGTAACGAACTTGAAAATTATGCCTTCTAATCATATTTATAAATCCGGCGAGGTAATTAAAATCAGCCCATAAGGTTTAAACAAGCGAGTTGACCGCTTTCACAACACTTGGCGAAAATTAATTCCTAGCTTCTATCGAAATTACCAACGAGCAAAATATTTTAATCACGTATACGCAGATTAACGTGCCAATATTCGAGCAAATTTCTACAACTTTATAAAGGTATAAAGTGTGGATTATACGATTTTATAAATTTCGCAAAATAGTCAATATCTGTATAGCTGCGATACTACTTATTGCTTCCAATTACGCTAATATTGCGATTTTTTTCAAAGACGACGATGATCGACGATGGTATTGTATTGTACAATTCCACTTTCAAATGCAAATTAACCAATGGTTAGTTAAAATGACATAATATGCAACGTTGCGTAATACGATGCACCTTATAACTTAGTTCTTAATATTGTACAATAAGTATAGAGAAAATACTAAGATAGTGAGGTTAAATTAACGTTTTATTTTCTCAGGTGAATTTCGTCGAGTAATTCGGACTCTTTGTTCTTATAGATTTCTCAGATCTATTTGCAGAAACTAATCGTGCCGAAATGACGTCAAACAATGAACAACCTAAACCGAATTTCGAAAGGACGCACCACGACGATGACGGTAATTAGGTTTGTTTGAACAACCAGAAACAAATTAAAATCGCTCGTAGAAAATCGTAATTCAAGGTTAGGCAGCGAAACCAATATACAATTGGATAGCGATTCTGGGAGTGTGTGTGATAAGTATTGGTGAGGTTTTTTTTTGGAACAGTTTGCAGGATAATTTCTACCATTAAACCAGTCCAGAGAGGTGTTCAGTATCTAGAGGATCACGAAGAGATGAACTGGACTAAAAAATACCCGAATATATTATATTCGCGTCTACTTGGATTTGGTGTACAGAATGCATACTGTTGATGAAAATATTTTCAATAACCTTGAAAAATAATCAAGTACTTCATTTAGGAGACAATAGACGTAAGATACCATAAAAAGTGGAAAATGTAAGTATGCTTTTAACATCATAAAAATTTAAGTAATTATTCCATAAATCCAAAAAATTAATCGCATACTTTATTTGCTTTTCAGCTAATCGTTTCGCATAATACCCCCTGGTCCTTTTATGTCTTTTTCTCACGCTCACCAAGTAAAAAATAATACGATTTAAGTGTGAATTCGTAAAATTGGTCATCCAGTAAAGACCAAACGATCCTCCTTATTAATGAATAATATACAAAACAAATTTCGTGACTGTGTTCCTTCACGAAGGTAAGAGTAAATTTTAAATATTTCATGAATAAAATGCAACTTCAAGCTTCTTTTTGAAAATAATCCAATAAAAATAAAACGATTATTATTTTTTATACCTAGTGGGAGTAAAGATAGATTTATATATTAATATTGAAACATCTGAAATTTCTTTCTATTGCAACTTGGTATGTGAATAAAATATGGAAAAAATCTTAAAATACTTATACGCGGTTAAAAATTCAGATAGATTGCCCGCTCCTTTACGAAATCCATAAAAATTCATTTATAACATACAAATAAATTCGCCAACTTCAGCAATGAAACTATGCAGAATATATTTTGAAGTAATCAAATCTCGTACTTCTTACATATATACCTGCTCAAATTTACTACCAAAGTGCGTTCTTGTCAAACTGAATCTTAAATTTCAACATCGATTACGTGAACGTCTCATATTACCGACTTAAATTGTTGATTCTGTTCCAAAAATTATGATTCTTACAAATTAATCAAGGTTATTTTTAAATCGATAAGCGAAAAAAAAGTCAACAAACGAAGATAAAATTATCAACTTATTTTTTTAAATTTGAACACACCATGCTAAAATTTAAATTAATTTTTAAAAAATTAAAAATATGCAGGAAAACAAAAACCGGTAAGTTACAAAAATTATGTTTTAATTCTTATTTTTGGCCCGAAATGCTCGTTCTTAATTTACACACGTATTATTATTTATTTTTTCCAACAGGCAGGAAGGGCCCAGTAATAAATTTAAAAGTACCTTTTTTCTAAATTCTTTAAAATTATTTTTTTACATTTTTTTCAGACGAGTATTTTTGATAATCGTGTTGTATGCATCGCGTAGAAACTAGGGTGGGCAGAATTTTACTTTTTTCGGAAATCTGCAAACGACGGGGTCACAATAGTTGAGAAAAGACCATAATATGGTATTGCTAAATTTGATATAAGGAGGTAGTAACTTTTGAGCGAGCATTCATATTTCCCACGGGTTGCACGTGGAAATAAAATATATTCGTACGGGCGACTCGGCGAATTTTCTTTATGCCCCATTACCTACGTATAAAAAGGCTCATACTAGCCTGATTTTTTTTCGATAAAATCATTCCGTTATATATTTTTTAGGAAAATTCAATCACCTACTTATGCTTAGTAAAAATAATTACGTTTCACATTTTTACGTGTGGGTAATAAGCCATGAAGAAAATTCATCGAGTCGTGCATATGAATATAAATTTTCAAAATTTTCAAACTCCCTCCAGCCACTAACTTTCCTACATATTCAAAAAAATTGAAAAAATTATCTCATATACACCTTCTTGGTAAGTATTATGTGTAAAAATTTCAAACTTTTTTGATCACCCTCGAAGATATAAAATACTGGAGGGAGGGAGATAAAAATTGGTTGAGGTAGTTTCAGATCAAAAATAATATTTTAGGTGAGTTTCATGCCAATGGGTGACAAAGCGGATTGCATTATCTTATCATAAGAAAGCCATTTTGAGAGGAGGCAGGTAGATTAAAAAAAGGCACTTTTTCTGTCTTTCCCCGATTTTCCTTAAAAACGGTCTCCTGAAATAGATGTATGATAATAATAATAGGTAATTAAGCACAATATTTCAAGTTTACCATCTGTAGTTGATTTTTCAGGTGCACTCAAAAATGGCCATTTTCCACGTATTTTATCATAAATTTATTAAAAATTGAAAAAATGCGTTTCTGAAAAAAATTTTATTAAAGGTACATTTTCATCTTGCTGGGACTTCTTTTTTTGGAATCATTTATGCTGTAGTTTTGTAAGCTGGGATGACGATTAAGAACCTTTGTAAAGAGCAGGGTTGGGAATATCCGGATCAAAAAATTGTGATTTGATCCGTGATTCGGATACAATTTTTTAAAGTGTAGCTTGTGCTGTTGTGCTGTAGGATTAGATCACGATGATGTGGTTGGATAGTTTTTTGCTCGATGCTCCGAAATTTAATTCGAGTCACAGATGACCTCGTGAATCCCAATCCTGGTAAAGAGTACAAGAGATGAAAACCAACCTCAGATGGACAAAGGTAGAGATTTCACTACGAATTTACAGAAAAAAAATTAAATCTTGAAAAAATTCAAAAAACTATTCTTAAATTTCGAAACAAATGGAGATTTTTTATGAATAAATGTGATTTCAAAAGAGAAGTGTTCTAAATTCGTATACCGCGTTAAATTGTATAAATTTCCTAAAAAAAAATGCTGTTGGATATTTTCTAATTCGCTAATCACAAGGATAACGATTCTCCTAAATTAACTGTACACTCTTTACATTATCATGCAAATTAAACATCCGTTAACGACAGATCATTGAAAACAAATCTCAAAATTGATCATTTACGAATGATGTTTAGATAGGAAATAATTTCCAACAAATAAAGGTAAAGTAACATCAAAACCCAGCAAATTATATACACCTATGCGGTTATCGATACTTGTACAGTATACAGCATAGCACCGCACAGAGTCCAAAGTGAAACGACCGAACAGCTAAACATATTATACTTATTAGTAAATGCGTGCATTCCTGCATGTACAATGTACAAGCGAAGAATACACGCAAGGTACCATTGAAGAGCGCAATACCAATTGCAAGCATATCTTAAATGCGTGAACATTTCAAATCTGAGACGACGAAGAAGGGAAAAAAACGAAATACTTCGTCAATACACACATATCTACGTAGTATAGGTAGAAGTACCTACCTACTTATAAACTAGAATGTGCAGGATTCCTACATGTTGTATCGATAAAAACCTAGCATCTGCTTTGAAAAATACGTTCGTTATAAAAGTATTTTCGAATTAACGAAGAAACTCACACCCACAATAAGGTAGGAAAAAAATAAAATAAAAAGGTAGCCGAAGCCGATTTAATATATACTTCCAAGTTGCGCTACACACACCGGTAATCCAATATATTCAAATTAATGTATCGATTTGACAACTACTATAATTTCTTAGGGTATACTGGGTTTGTATTCGGGATATTTTTCATAGGGTGTGTCTACCAAGTTGTACGTCTTGATGAAAAAAAAAAAAAGTAAATTAAACATCCTCTTTATATCCAACTCATGACCGTTAACTTTCCACCTCGTGGCTTTCCCTTTTTTGTATTGTATTATTTTGTTTTTGTTTTTTTTTTTTAGCTGAGGAAGCTCTCTACTTACAAATAAACACTCAGTATTACGTTGATCTTATTATTGTTGGTTCTACGGAAATGAAATACACTTACTGGATGGCATTTCCAGTGAATGATGCATCCTTATACCGTGTCCATGTTCAAATCAATAAAACTCATCTAAAATAACAAAATACTGTATGTACGTAAATAAGTTGTCAGGCTCGAATCAAAAGAGAAATAATTTTGAAAATTTCAGTTCTTTTAAAAGAATAAAAAATTCAAGAAAAAAGCGAATGAAGAAAGCTCACAAGCTAGCACAATGTTGAATTCCGATCTCAACAGAACTCATGTAGTTGGAAAGGGCATGACATGCCATGAACTTTGCAATTGGGGGGACGAAAATAGGAGATTTTGTCAGGCCAAAACATAGTTAACTCCAAACGTATCTTTAATAAATATATGCTCACTGACAATAATCATGTACAACTGAGTAAAAATTCGACAAAATTGGGAGAAAATTGACTTAAAATATAAAAAAAAAGCTAAAAATCATCGAAAATTTGATATAAATTTGGAAATGAGTAGTGAAAAAAAGTTGAAAATTGATTCGATAAATAATGAAAAAAATTGTAGAAAATCATCCAAAATTTGGTAAAAATTTGATAAGTGGTATAATGTAGAAAAATGGGTAAAAATGGATCAAAAATTTGAAAAAAAAAGGATAAAAAGTGCAAAAAGTTAATCAAAAATCATGAAAAAATATTGAAGAATGGATAAAAATTGACTTCAAATACGAAAAAATCATCGAAAATTGGATAAACAGTGCAGAAAATTGATCAAAACTCATGAATAGATATTGGAAAACAGGTAAAAATGGACTTAAAATTTGAAAAAATCATTAAAAATTAGGTAAAAATTTGATAAAGATGAGTAAAAAATGCAAAAAATTGATCACATATCATGAAACAAAGTGACACATAAGGCGAAAAATTGATCTAAATTATTAAAAAAATCGTAGAAAATTATGGAAAATTAGGTAAAAATGAGACAAAAATGGTTCAAATATGTAGAACATTAACCAAAAATCACGAAAAAAAATCATTAAAAACTGAAAATTAAAAAAAAAACTTGACAAAAACACGGGAAAAAAACAAAAATTGTAAAAATCGTTAAAAATCATTGAAAATTGGACAAAACTGCATTAAAAATTCTGAAAATTAAGATGACAAAAAATTGCTGAAAATCATTGAATCTTGCATCAAAGTTTAACAAAAATGGTTTAAAAATATACTTTTTGTGATTTTTGATCAATTTTTTGCACTTAAACGCGTTTTTGTTTCATTTTTTAGGTAATTTTCCATAATTTTAACAGTTTTAGGTCATTCTTCACTCATTTTTGTCAATTTTGTACGCTATTCTCAAAGGTTTATTTTTGATTTTTGGTCAATTTTTTGAACTTTTTACTCTTTTTTGCCAATCTTTCGCCCAATTTTCAATGATTTTTCACCATTTTTGGTCAATTTTCACTCATTTTTATCAATTTTTACCCATTTTTGAATCATTTATTTATGATTTTTGATTAATTTTCTGAACTTTTTATCCATGTTTGTCAATCTTTCACTCAATTTTCGATGATCTTCAGCTGTCTTTTTTTCACATTTTTTGTAAATTTTCACTCATTTTTGTCAATTTATTCAATATTTGATGATTTTAACGTTTTTTCTTCTTCATATTTTAGGTTAATTTTAGACGACTTTAAACGATTTTTTCAATACTTCAGGTCAATTTTCACATATTTTTCAACAATGTGATTTTTTTCTCAATTTTTTTTCAATTTTTAATAAATTTTAACGTTTTTTTTAAATCTATATTTTATGCCAATTTTTACATGTTCTACTACATTTTTTTCGTGATTTTTAGATAAATTTTGGGCAGTTGTAAGCCATTTTTGTAAAATTTTTACTCAATTTTTAATGACTTTATCATGTTTTTTTTTTTTAAATTTCAGGTCAATTTTCAGCTATTTTTCAAAACTTTTCAATTTTTAGCTTTGTGTTTCACTTATCTTAAAATTACGAAAAAGAAATGAAATGAAAATTAGGCAATTGGCGTATAAATAGATATTTGCAATGTATCATGAGAAAAATTTCTTTTCACCAAAAACGACTATTTTATGAGCGAGAAACATGGTTGAAAAATGGGTTTTCGAGTATTTCGAGACATACTTAAAATAAAACTTTTTCGTAATCGCCTCCTATAAGTTCATATCTTTTGACCCGTAGGAATGGACAGAAGATTATAATGAGACAATTTGCAGAATTACCCTTCATTTTCCATATACATTGAATATATCAGTTGCACTCATTCAACAGTTGGAGAAATTGCAGGTATCAGAATCTGCAGTTCTCTCAACATGATAAATTGTCATTCTTCCGTATCCAATACAGACAACCAGCATAGTGAAAATGTTTTTATCGCTCCTTCATATTCATAGTAAGCAACAACATATCCGCTGAAAGTTTTTCAACAGTCACCAGGAGTCATATTATCGATTAAAAGCGGGACGCCGTGTACATATATACATACGTAGACGTATGTATTTTCACTATGAACCAGATTAATGGCAAGAAGAACGATCCAAAAATAGAACCATGCCATGTCATCGAAATGCCACAACACATACATAATAACATGCTACATACATACATACAAACATACGCACACACGTGCACTTTATCTTTGAAAAGCGAACTATAGTACTACGTACGTAGCATAGATAGATATAGAGAAAAGGTAAATATACAACGCGTAGAGACGGTGTAACGACCCGTGTACCGGGTGTATGAAACTCCGCTAAGTCTCTAGGTACACAATATACTCGTACGTACAATTGTTCGCCGAACACGTATAGGTTTTCGATTAAAAGCCGACAATTATTATTCATTAAGAACGCGTCTCCAACGAGCGAACGATGAAGAAGAATGCCTCCGTTGGACTTGGACCTTAGAATAATCGATATCACTTCGGAATATCGAATCGATTAAAAGAGGCATATAGCGGATGGTAACCGGTTGAGCAGCATGCAAATCTGTGTGAAGTAACATGTCCTCAGGCATCAGGCTCGCTCGCCCCACAGCGGCCGGAGACGCTCGCCGTGCACGTATTATCAGTCGGTCATAATAGCTAGCGGAATGTAAAACACTTTTTCTCGGTCCTTTGCGCGCGTTAGTTCATCGTACTACGTACGCCACTGGATCAGGTTGACAATACAATGACATATTGTAAAGACTGTTGTGTTCCATCTAGGCAAGGTCAAAAAGGAGAGGCCGTAATGGGATCTGACCGTTTACCTGTTAAAAGCGCCGAGCTGAGCAGCGCCACGCCACGCCGATCTCCAACGATCCGGCCATCTCGTCTGCGCGAATAAAAACAAGGCGTGGTGTGTGTAACCTTGATCATCGGACCGTATTATTATGCGCTCATCAGCGGCCACATATATAATATATATATATATATATATATATATATATATATATATATATTTCACCGGTTCGCCAATCGCCAACTACATACATATAAACATACACGGTACAACAGCGAAATATGCCTACTTCGTTAACCGGTCGAAGACCGTGTGTATTACGGAAATAATTCAGCACAGTTTAACCACTGCGTCGCACCGCGCCTCACCGCAATCCTACCTATCCTGTTCCTTCTTCAAGAACTTATACCGTATAGCGCACGTATCTGATACGCGTACGTGCACCACCACCAGTACGGTCATCAACATCGTCAGATAAACGAGATGGACACAGATAGGCGAGCAGACAGACCGACAGAGGTAGAGAAAGGCAGGCAGGCAGGCAAAAAAATTACTTCCATACGCGAAGGTAAAAATTTGCCGATATGATCCATCATCGTCAGCACTTTGTATACAGTCTACCTATGTACCCCCGGTACCTATCTATCCATTATGAAATACATACTCCAAGGATACCTATATCAGTATTGGTATACCTATCTATGTTATATATCGCGTCGTTAAATACTTAAAATTCTTTCAAAAGAAACACTATTACAACGTATGTTCGTCTGTGACTTATTAAAACGCGAACGTGCAACAATGCAAGGCAAACAACTCTCTTTACTATGAAATCGAAAATAAGCGCAAATACATAGACATACTACAAACGTAACGTATTATACCGACAGCGACGACCTTCCGAAGTATTAAAATGCTACAACATTTTACAAAAGAGGAAGTGTACGTATGATACCTACGTGTACAATGTGAGTACGAAAAATGCCCGTTACTTAGGTCTACGTATACCATCGCATCGCGACCAGTAATCACTAATCATCGTATCGTTTGTAAATACGTACTAGGTACAGGTAGGGTAGGGTAGGGTAGGGTAGGGTAGGTATAATATGTGCAACTCGTCTTCGCTCGTTATCGTGTTCTTTTCGTATTCAATGACGCTATATGTATTCTTTTTTAAATGCATAATTCCCACAAGAAACATTATTACCTTCGTTTATCCTCTTCACCTGTTTATATAGGTTAGGGAGTCGTTATAGTCATCCGTTCATTAATCGTTTTTTTTTTTTTTTTCTTTTTTTCACCAGTCCACACTTTTTTTATCTTGTTTAGTATAACAATGTTATTAATCAAAACTCCCGGCAAAGCATCGTCGATTTCATTTTCATTTATAATTCAACAACGTACTTGAAGTAACACACGTGTATACTTATTTCTACGACTTTGTAATCTCCTTCGTAAATGAATTAAAATTTATTTGTTTTTTTTACCTCATTCATTGCCTTCACTTCGTTGTGAGCCAAAAATCGTGTGAAAGTACTTCGAATTAACTTTAGTTCTATACCGATGAAAATTTCAAAACACGTAGGTAGCTAATATAGATACCCGACAGGTACTTATAATGTCAAATAAAATGCACCGCATCTTGGACGTAAATCAAATACACGAGAGTTGACAAAATATGACAGTAATGTATGCGCTAACGAAAAAAAACAACACATCGCTAAGGGGTGCTTTTTCAGCCTGATCTTCGTTAAAATATTAGAAGTGATGTGGATTGAAGAAAATCAGAGACAGGAGTACAAAGTGATTTTAAAATGCATAATTTAGATCATCAAAGGCTACATTCAGAACCACGCCAGATTCATATACCTACAAGAAATAAACCCCCGATTGCGTTCTCGCTTTGCTAGGCTGTTCGCAAGAAGAAGAACCGACCAAAAAACTGGGAGTGTAAAATGAGGCTGACAAGTTGAAACACCCAAAAGTTACATCTAAGATCGAGCTACATACTAAATTTCAACTTCCTACCTCAATTTGGAGGAGAGTTTTACAAGGAACAAAATAAAAAAATAAGAAAAACCAGCTTAACACGACGTTTTCAAAGCGGGGGTGGGGGCACAATGGAATTGAACCTCAAAAGGCACATCTAGGACCTATACTACATACAAAATTTCTAATTTCGTGGCTCAATTTGGAAGGCAGATGGGGGAAGAACAGCCCTTTTTCAAGGTTAAAAAAAGGAGAAAACCCTTATATCTCCCCTCCTTATTGACCTAGAAGGCTAATTTTTGTATACGGTGTACAACTTTGAATTATCTGTCGATTGGTTCAAAAAGGAAACATTTTTACAATCTTCGCCCCTCAGCACCCCCCCTCCCAAATTTTGGTATAACTAAATTGTGATCCACGATCAACTCTATTCCGGAATATCAGACCTGCAGCCAATTTACGCATATTTCTCAAATCTAATAGATTTAGAAGAGGATGTCGAGCCAAGCAAATGATTTTCAGTTTCGAGAACAAAAGTAAAATAAATTTCTGACGCGATCAAAAATAGTCGTATTGATCTTCTAGGATCCTAAAAAGGATTTTGTTGATATCTTCCCATCATCGGCCACAGGTCGATAAACCGTAATAACATGGTGTTCATTGACATTATGACAGAAAATCAAGCTAAATATTCAAAGGAGAAATTGCTAAATAAGCGTATTCTTATTTTTCATAGGCCAACATTTGAACAAAAGTCGACCTGTATCAAATATAAAATGCTCTCATTTTTGAATAATGCACAGCCAGGTCACTGGCGTACTCAAGAGAGGGGGCTACCGGGACTTACCCTCCTTCTCTCCTCATGAGCATGAAAAATTTGTAAGTTATTTTTACCATTTGTGCCGAGTTTAACATCCAAATCGCTGAGACTTCAAAATTTAAAACCGAAACTTCAAGAAACGCATTTTTTATGGCTGAAATTAAAAATAGCATTTCTTCACAAATTTACACTCACCGCACTCGGTACTTCATGTTTAGCCATCCCATTCCCCCTCCCCCTCCCTTTGGAACAATTTTTGGGTATGCCTATGGCTGAGGTCAATAATCATAATTTTGAATTACAATGATGAAAATTGACAAGGAAAAACGAAATATAAAATGATATCGGTGACTGTGATTTCTATCATATCAATTGGTAAGGTTAAAAAAGAAAAACTGTTCCAAGTGGGTTAGATATTCGTAGAAAAGAAAGGAACGGAATGGAAAAATATAGAAATAGACATTTTGAGGGTATAAAATTCCAAAATTTAAAAAACAGCTTCGAACTTGTGCTGTCCAGCTTTTAAACCTCGTAAGTCGTAACGAAATTGCTTTCCTTTCATTCTTGAAAGTGAAAGAAAGCATGACTAGCAGAAAAACAAAAGTAGTAGAATACGATTATTCCCTTCGGGACCAATCAACAAAACATTCGGTTTATCATACAGCAAGCTCTAAACCATTAACTGAATTCAGTGGTTTGATCCGTGAAGGGGGAGGGGGCTTGAACAGGCAGTACAGTGAAGCAAAAAAATACGATACATAGCAATATTTGATCGACTCAAAAAAATTGGAAGAAGTATTAAGAGTTAAAATTTTTTCGGTTCAAGCAAAATGAAGGAGAATTTTGAAAAAAGTTCCAATGTACAAAACAAGCATTTCTCGAAGTTTCAGCTTTAGTTTTATAAGTTTTACAACGAAAAAAAGGAAGGATTTTTTAATGCATTTGATTCGGAATGTCACTGAATTTTTAATTTTTTTACAACTGTTTTGAACCAAAGCTGATGAATTCGGCCTTTGACACACTTTCAAAGTGCCCCAAAACGTTACTTTCGATGAGGAAATTTTCCACCTAAATTTTTGATATCCAAATCGTACCAATTCCAGATTATTTCTACTCTACATGGATAAAAAAATTTAATATTCAATATCTGAGGATCTGTTGCGCTAAAATTTTTTTAATAATTTTCATGGGCTATAGGTACTAGTAGGGAGTATGTATGGTAAAATTTAAAAAAAAAAATCAATCCATATCTACCATGTTTTTTGACATTTTGAAAACGTCAAAAATTAATTTAAAATTTTATTGAGGAAATGCCACGTTATGTAGGTATTTTGGACGGATCCGAAAAATAGATGAAACATGTTTAAAAATTAAAAAATGTTTGTATTTTTGCAACCTTTTTTATTAGAATTGCCTTAAACTTGAAGAAACACACACAGACCGTAATCAAAATTTCTAACTGATTCACAAATTGTATCTATAATTAAAGATTTCGAAAAAAAAAACTGACCACAACTTTGTGTCCAGGAGATCAAATTTTCTGAAACAATAAGGCACTTTTTATGACTATTTTATTCAAATTTTCAAAAAACAATTCTAACCCCTAAATTATTAATTAATAAATCAACTTTTTATAAAATTTCAAGTAAAAAATGGTACAATTATGTAAATAGGATAAATTTAACTCGCTGAGTACGAATTTGGAATCAGTTTTTTCTTCAAACATTTTGTCGCTTCAAAAGTTGAAAAAAATGGGAATCAAGTACTCAAAATGGGGAAATTACGCGCTATAGCCTATCTCAAAAAATGTACAAAAATCAATTTTGAAACTTATTCAGAAAAGGTTCAATCTTAACACGTAATAAAATCTGAAGCTCCGAAAACACCCAAAAACGCCCTCTTTTAACCGATTGCTCTTAATATTTGAAAAAATTTTCGCGCTCATTTTGCTTGTCGCAAGCTTTAATTTTGGAAAATTTCTTCTAGGCAATTATTGTAGCATACAATTATTACAACGTATTGTTCTTTCAAACCTAACTTTCCGAAAAAAATTCTGAGTGCGCCTATGTTTTGAACTATGCAGCCTTAGTAATAATTTTCAGTCATTTATACACAAGCATACACTAAAAAATATTCTGAAATAGCCATTTCACAACATTTAGTGGGAGACTAACCCTATTCTTCCTTCCCTTCTAGTACCAGCGTGTGCTTTGAACATCTTTAAATAGAAAAAAAATAACAACAACAACAACGAGCAGATAAAAAGTAAGTACTTATTTATCCACATATACTCGTAAGTAAAATACCTATCCTAAATCCCCTTCAACCAATAATTCAATAATTCTAGGAACTTGACATACAATTTTGGTCAATCTCTCATCGTAAAGAAAAAGTAGTCAACTGTAAAGACCTTGCTAGTAGTAATGAAAAATTCCAGATTTGTAGAATATTAAAATCCGAAAATATACGAAGTACATATAATATCAACGCTGACATGCTAATGACAAAATATCGCAACGTTAAGCTCATTCGACGAATTTTGTAATCTACTACGATAGTTACATTATTACTTCATCACGAATTCGGTCTCTATTACGTAATAAGCTATCAACATGACAGACGAAAAAAAACACTACAGATTTTACCTAAAAATAGATATAAATAAAGTTACGAACCTTGGTACGTAAGAAAGCCAAGCTCTTGTTGACATTTTCCACCTTGTGTACTCTCATCTTGCCACTGTTCGGTTTCCCTAGTTTTTCTCCGGAGATGATTTCCAACAGTTTGAGTAACTTTTTTCCATCGGCCAGGTCCATGAACAGGTCGTCCACTTCCATCCGAACCTGCGCATACGAATCAAATTAAAAGCCATAGTCTCTTGTTTAATTAGATGCGAAATATTTCATTCATAATAATACGATTGTACGGTTCATTGGTTGATTAATCACCGCCAATGAGTCGTGAAGATTTAAAACGCCAAGTTTTAAACCGACGCGACTCGGCGCGACGTCCTAACTTAATCGTCGATGAGAGAAAATTTTAATATACATACAATGTTTTTAAAAAACCTCACAACACCCTAAACATACATGAACACGCGGACAAGTAAAGCCATCATTTATTATAACCGAGTGACGCTTAATTAAATACAACTGTTGGTGGTTTTTCTTTTCTTTCTTCTTCATCAGCGTGTACACGTGCTATTCCTCACAAAAACAATGACCGGTGTGAAAGGTGCTGAAATATCAACATTTAATACGTCGTTTAATCACGCCATATCGTTTAAAATTAATTAATTCGTATTAAATATCGTCTGGAGTTTTGTTTCGGAAGCACGAACTACCATTATATTATAAAGACCAGATTCAGATTCGTATCTGAGAGTATCACACTTCTTTCGTATACCGCCAGCCACCGCCACTAGGTATATTCGGAATTGGAGAATGAGAAAGAGACTTAGATGGACGTAGATATAAAAATTTTCAAATTATTTGCACATCATTGATTATTACAACGATATGAAATAAAGGATATAGCCGGGTTAGGGGTGACTTTGGCCCCATCACGATTTTTGATCTAATGTCTCCAGATAAAATACCTTGATGTAAATAAATTCTGGAAAAAATTTTGACCCCGTCCCATCCCCTCTCCCTTTCAGAGTTATAGTCATTTTATGGCATTATTTTCAATAATTTTCAATTTCAACGGAAGCGAATGAAATTTTTTGCTCTTTGGCACAAAATTACATCTCATAGAGGTGTATTTACGATAATTTTTTCATCAATTTTGGGGTCCTCTTCGTGGTTTTGGCCATTTGAAATTTTCAACTGTAAAAAAAACTCTGATAGCGAAATTCGACTACTTTTTAAAAATATTTCAAAATAGCATTTTTTTACGTAGATTTGCTTAACGTATTCATTTCTGGCGAACTCGGTTGCGCAAGGGTTGAAAACCTCAAAAAACCGTACAGAAAAGTTTAATTTTACCAGATTTTTCGAATTTCGAGTTTTTTATACTCGGACAAAAATCAAATTAGCGAGTCCAAATACTCGAATAAACACCATTTTCGCAATAGTTTTGTTTGAAATCTCAAAATTAATTTTTTTTTTTTCAAAAAAGTTGAAAAATCAGTGAAAAAAATGAGAAAAAGCTGATATATGGTAAATGGCCAAAACCACGAGAAGGAATGCACCAAAATTGATGAAAAAATTATCATAAATACACCTCTATGAGATGTCACTTTGTGACAAAGAACAGAAAATTCCATTCGCTTCCGTTGAAATTGAAAATTATTAAAAACAATACAATAAAATGACCCTAACTCCAAAAAGACGGGGGGGAGAGTGTCAAATTTTTGTTCAAAATTTTTTCACATCAAGGTACACCATCTCGAGGCATTAGATCGAAAATCGGAGCTGGGGCTAAAATCACCCTTAGTACGGCTATACCCTTTGCCAAAATATTCGTACATCTTTCAAATTTCAAAGAATTTATTGAACATTTAAAAAAAAAGTTGAGCCTGGTTTTCATGAATTGAGAAGATATTCCAATTTTCATAAAATAAAACGAAGAGCGCTTTGGGATGTTTTTGTTCGAACACTGATAGCCAGGTAGATATAGCACTGAATAGCTGAAACTCACAAAAAACACATCTAGGGCCTGTACTAAATCTACATACTAAGTTTCAACTTCCTAGCTCAATGGGGGGGGGGAGATATATGCGAGGAACAAACTCAAAAAATAAGAAACATTGACCAAAAACTACATTTTTGGAGCTGCGAAGGGTGAAATGAAGCTGAAAAGTTGAAACCCCCAAAAAGACACATCTAAGACCCCTAATAAATATACATACCAAATTTTAACTCGCTAGCTTAATTTAGAGGAGAGCTATGCGAGGAACAAACTCGAAGCATAGGAAAACCCACCTAAAAAATCTCATTTTGGGGCTGTAAGGAGGAGTAATGAGTCTGAATAATTTAAATCCGCAAAAAGCACATCTATGGCCTGTACTGAGTTTACACACTAAATTTCAATTTCCTAGCTCAATTTGGAGAGGAGATAGGGTAGGAACAGCCATTTTTCAAGTTCCAAAAGAGGTAACATCCACAAATCTCCCCTCCTGAATGACCTACGGGGTTGATTTTTGGACGTTTTATACTTTTTGGTATACCTATTGATTAGTTCAAAAAAAAAAACAATTTTTACAAATTTTGCCCCTTAGCACCCCTCTTACCAAAATTTGAGATACCGGAATTTTTATCCTAGGCCATCCTCACTCCAGAATATCAAATCCGCCATCAATTTAAGCCTATATCCCAAATTTGGTCGATTTCTGTCGGAATCGAGCTCAGCAAATAATTTTTAGTTTGGGGATGGAGGATAAGAAAAATAATAAAATAAATATCTGATATCGTCAAAAGTGGCCTCAATGGTCTCTAGGACCGCAAAACGGATTTTGTTAATATGCCCCCTCATCTGCCATAAGTCGACACACCATAAGTAGCCTAGTTTTCCTTGACAATATGACATAGAAAATCAAACTAAAATTGGATTTCAGCACATTGAGATTTAAATCAAGATTTCAGCTCCTTGGTTCAATTTAGTAGGTAGTTATGGGAACAACCAATTCTTACTAAGATCAAACAAAAGCCTTTCCCCTTCCCATATGTTCCCATGTAATTACCGTAGGAAGCTGATCTTTGGTATCGTTATACTTTTGATTTCTTGTAGATCGGTTTAAAAACGAAGAAATTTTCTAATTTTTGTTCATCAGCGCCACCTCCTCAAATATTACATGTAACGAAATTTTAAACTAAGGGCAGGCGCCTAAATAGCAAATCAGCAAAAAAAAAAAAACATGACAGGGCGTCCAGTCCGGAACAAACTTGAAATAGAATTAATACACATAGACTATCATTTTACAACACCCTGTATTTTTATCCAAACATAAAATCGTCCATTTGATAATTTCTCATCCGGTTTGATAATGTTTTATGCTAACAGTTTTCTTTCGAATCTATAGTCCCTTTCATCGCAATGTTTTTCAAATTACGTACGGTCTACTACAATAAAATATTCAAACATGAAACAAACTCGTTGCTTTTCTTCCGAAATCATTTTAATCAACGAATAAAACAGAAGGGAAAGAAAAAGACGCGTCCAGTACAATAATACGTGGCGTCTGAAACTCATCTCATACATCCTATGTAATTCGTAAGTTGAAACAAAAAATTACTATAACGATTAACTAATCAAGGTATGGCGCCAATGGCTCTTCGAACGTGACCTTGAAAAGGTATCTATTGTTTCGAAATCATCGAGAGAACTAGATCTTTTCCAGCGATCAAGATCATTAATCACACCGGAGGGAAAATACTCGTACCATCCAGCAAACTTACACAATAACTGCGCACTTACGAACAGCGATATCTATTTCCTATAAGTTCACCGTGCCAAGAAAATTCACACCAAGACGCGTACCTACTATTTACATGAATCACGCACCTATATGTATACATAATATATACTCGTACAATACTTGTCAAACATTTGGCAACTTCAAAACTCCTACATTTCGAGGAAGATATTGTGTCAATTTCTACGAAACTCGTAGTCGTATAGTCGTAGTATTCCTTCGTGGGACAGTCGAGGAGCCGGTATCATCGCAGCAGCGCCCACAATAACTCTTTCGATCATCCTACATGATGCACATACATAATTACTGTGCAATACGAAATCGTTGGAGCGTTAGAGCTGCTGCACGATTTCGGCCACATTCTCTCGTGTACTGCGGATGGAAAAAATTTCAACCAACCACGTAAATCAAATTACTATAAAGTATCAACCAACAGAAAGTCTATAAACCGAGTCGGCGTAAAAACTGTGTACGTTCTACGCTCATGATTTGAAAACCAGTAAGCACACACACACCTGTAAAATATGCAACGCGATAAAAATAATTTTTAAGCACCGTATAACGTAATCGCAAATCGTCTATCAGACCAACAAATCGAAATCCGCTGCATGGTACATGCAAAAAATTATTGCATTAGATACGGCCAATACGTACATATTAGTACAAGTATACATTTTGCAACAGAATGAAATTTCGAAACAAAGCGTTGATAAAAGGAAATCGTCCGTCAAAATGGATGTACTCGTACTTGACGTACCACCTTGTTGTGTAATGCACATACTGGTACATATGTCATACACATGTATACCGTAGAACCGTACGTACTCGTACTTAACTTCAGTACAAACCACACAAACTCGATACGAGCTCATTTTGTACATGGGTTCGACGTAAAACTGACCCGAACACCATCATATTGTAGGTACCGTAAAAACACTAGGAAATCGTTTAGAAAAAAGAATCGCACGAAGGATACATGTGGTGCAAAGTACACACAAGATGGCCTTTTTAGTGTGTACGTCTACACGTATGTACATCTATAATCAACTGGATGCGCATAATGGGATGCAACACACCACGCAATTCCGAGAAATGGACCAAATGCAATGCCGGAAACGCCGAGATGACCCCTTATTGAGTCGGCTATCATTAATTAAGCGGCGAAAAAGCACGCGTTTGTTCGTTTTGTACCAGCTTCTGGTTTATTGGACGTCGGAAGCGTTTAGTTTAAAAAATTTTTCATTCGTTTCTTTTATCTCGGCGAATACAAGGTGAATGATTGACAGTTGGCAGAGATGCTGAGATTTACTTATTCGAGTATTTTCTCGCTAATTTATTTTACGTTTTAACGGGTTAAAATCAATACAAAATGTTTATAGGAAATTTTCACTTTTGAAAATACAAGTGAGTTGAAATTGCATAGAAAATTTCCACTATCACAACACAACAGCGGCGCATCGATCGACGAAAAAAGTGCTGAAACTTGTTACGTGGTCACAAAATCAATTTTGACCACTTTTAAGTGTACTTAAATTTCGAAATGAGGTGGAATCCTACGATAAAAGTAGGGTTGTGGAACTATATCAAAATTCACATATATATGTATTGCGTAACCAAAAATCAGTACTTTGGGCTAATTGCGTAGGCAAAACAAATATACACCCCCCTCCCCTACTAGAGAACCATACTGAACACGTGTACAGGCACCCCTCTTCTTGTGGTAAATAAGTAATCGACTGTAGACACAGATTTTTTTTTCAAATTAGTATTACTTTTGATAGAAAAACTTTCCACTGGACTCAAGATTAGGAGATCAGGAGTAAATCCTTTTTAGTGAAAGGAAGGGATTCACAAACGAGGTGAAATGTTAAAATCGCATTTTTAATAGTTTTGTTGGTAAATAGAAATTGTTAAAAACATGTCGAGGCCAGATGGAAATAAACTTATCTCAAACTAGTATTTCTCTTGAGCTTAGTTATGAATATTAAAGAAAGGGCCTTTCCTAATAAGAATCGAAAACGGCCGCTGACCCAAAATCGGTCAAAATTGAGCCAAAATGTTTTTTATGGTCTAAAAACATGCCAACCAAATGTTTTGAATTTTTGGGCGGACTCATGGCTGGCAATTTTTTTATTGCCTTTGTTAGGTGGTCATCCATCACATATATTTTTTGGGGGTTTCAAAATTGAGTGCAACATGCTCAAAAAAAAATCAAAACCAAAAAAAAATACATTTTTCACTTCTTTTTCCAACTTGAAGTAAAATTTCTAGTCATTACGTGAATAAATTGAAAGTACATATTAAAAGAACACCATTCCCAAAATTTCAAGTCTTGAAGTGCATTTTTCAAATTTTGGCGAATTTTTCATATTTCAAAATTATCTCATCGTCCTGTAAATCATGATTTCTTTAGTGCCCGGAGCCCGAAAGTGTCCGGTCCCGTGCGGAATTTTCTGCTAAAAACTGCCTTGAATGAAATATCCAGAAATCTATTATTTAATGAGTTAGAATCACTGCCCTTTTTCATGAACAATGACAAAATTTCACAATTCAGTTCTTCCTAACTTAATTTGAAGGGAGATAGGCGTGGAACAAACTCAAAAAATGAAAAAATCCGCCACTTTTTTAGGAGTGTGAGGGTGGGTAATCAAAGTGAAAAGTTGAAAACACTAAAAAGCACATTTGAGACCTCTGCTAAATGTATAGCCAAATTTCAACCCCCGAACTGAATTTGGAAGGAAAGGATATGCGTGAAATAGTTATTCCTCCTAATTCACTGAAGAAACTGATTTCTGGATATTTTATACGACTTTGGATTCTCCATAGATTGGTTTAAAAAGGTAATAAGTTTTTAGATTTTGGTCCCTCAGCACCCTCTATCCCAAATTTGGACACGACTGAATTTTGACCCGAAATAATCCATACTCATATATATCTAATCTGTCGCTAATTTGAGCCCATTGACCGAGTTTGAGCGGTTTTAGTCGCTATTGAACTGAGAAAAAAATTTTAGTGTTCGAGAAAAAAATAAATATCTGGCATCTCCAAAAATGGTCCTAATAGCTTTCTAGGACCCTAAAATTGATTCTATTAATACTCTCGCTTATCCACCGTTGGTCGATAAACCATAATAGCAGGCTCGTAGCCGGTCTTCATTGGTAGGGCATGCTCGCTGGCTTCTAGGGTACGCTCTAAAAATATTGTAGGCAGGAATACCCAGGGGGTCTCCCCCGTTTTTTCAGCGATATATTTTTGCACGAGCAAGCAGTAGCGTGTAAAAAATCGCTCTGGAGGTAGTGAGGCGGTTTCGACCTCATCCTCTTCTGTTTTTACACCGCTAGCAATGAAAAAGTGGCAAAAGTTTTTCAATACGTCATAAGTGAAGAGCCAAAAAAAGGCATTTTAACTCATTTTGTAATACTTGAAAAAAAAAACTACTAGATTAGATTTTGCTACAGAACGTTCAGCTCAGTACCAGGGGATGCTTAGCATGCCCCAACACCCACCTGGCAAAGATCATGCGTAGAAGCGTAGTTTCTTCAGAGATGTGATACAGAAAATGAAGCTAAAAAGCACGTTTTTTGCGATTTACAATTTTTCATCCTCTTGGTATAAAGAATTTAAAATGGTCTTGGATCGAACCAAAATTGTGTCATACAAACGCAGAAACTCACATTACATCTTTTTAGCTTTTTGATCGTATCCTACACCATTTTTAGGCGGTGTAAATAGCGAAAGATATTTTCTCAAAAATCTTGAACTAGAGCACAAAATTTTATAAGATGGGTTTCCAACTTAAAATAAGCCATCCCAGTAAGTTTAGCCAGAATCCAAGATATGCTTTTTTCACTCCATCCTAATATAGAGGTGTAAATTGACCTGGTGACAGCATGAACCTGATATCACTTCCCTTGCACCCCGGTCGAAAGTTCCAACTAATTTGAAGTTTAGTCGTACCCCGGTCGAATGTTCCAAAGATTCAGAATTAGTTTTAAGTATTATTCATCACTTATGCCTAAGCCAAAGCCCAGATTGAAACCTGGTGGTTGATTGTGATTGCACCTTTGCTTGGAAATATTTTGCATAGCAATGA